>APFE031377602.1:0-12804 GCA_000404065.3 Pinus taeda
ATATGATATCTCATAGGTTGGGGATCCAATGGTATTGACAGTTGGTCTAAGAGGAACTCCTTCTTTATGGATTTTGGGTAACCCATAAATTCTAGGGATGGCTTCACAAGAGGGGACCAATTTCTTTTTTAATTTATCCTCAAGGTTGGACTCCCAAATTGTCTTTTTCACTTCTTTTATAATCTTGGGGATGGGATTATTGCTTAGTTTCTTATAGCTACCACACCTGAGGTGTTAATTCATTTTGCATACATAGTCTTCTTTATCCAAGATCATCGTTTCTCCTCCCTTATCTGCCTTAAGAACCACTATTTTATCATTGTTTCACAGGGATTTGAAGGCTCTTTGTTCTTCTTTACTCATATTACTTTTGGGAGATTTGGCCTTCCTCATAATGAGGGAGAGCTCTTGTCTTAATGTTTCTTTATCTTCCAAAGGGAGGTTTTTGATCCCATCCTCTATGCTACATATCAATTTTTCAATGGGAAGGTTTTTCGGAGCAACTGTAAATCCCAGACCTTTGCTGAGGATGTTAATGACTACAGGATCTAATTCTTGGGAGGACAGATTTACTAATTTCCTTTTTAATTTTGTTTCGGAAGTGTTAACTGAAGACCTTCCAACATTTTCTAAACCCTTGTTAATTCTATTTATATCAGTGTTATTGTCCATATGTGTATTATCTTCGTCTAACAATTGATTGTTGTGGCCAATATTGTTGTTGCTAATTTTTCCGTTGTCTGAATTATTGATGGTGCCACTATTATCGCCACCATCAATGTTAAGTGATTTTCCCATCACCATATACCCATTCATACTGGACGTCGAGTTATTTATATCATAGTTTATTAAGTTATGCTTCTGCGTAGCATTATTGATATAATTCCTATCAACAACGTTCTGCGTATACTGATCAATGTTCTGGTTATGCGTATTCATGTTTTGGTAATGCGAAAGTTTATTCTTATGCGAAAGTTCATTGTTCCTGTCCACTACATCGTTCTGTGTATAACATATTTCCTGATTCTGCATCGGTTCACCTACATTCTACGTATTGTTGTCCAACGAATCAGGTATATTACCATTGTCCTGCGTATAACCTCTTCCTTCATACTGCATTGGTTCATTGACGTAATCAACTGCGTTCCTGTCCACCACATCTGGTATATTACCATTGTCCTGATCCTACGTGAGCTCATTGATGTATTCACTGTTTATTTCGCTACCAAAGCCACCTGCGTTCTGCGCATGTCTTTTTTGATTAATGCGATCGACCGCGTTACCATTGTTGTCTAAACTGTTGTTGTTATTGCCCCCTATGTTGTGCGTGTTGTCTGATGGATTTTGACTAAGAATGTTATCATTTTCGAGAATATGAACCATAAATAAAAAAAATATTTCAATGTTAGCTATACATATATTATTCAAGTCCTCGTCGTTAAAACCACATTTGCTATTGAGAAGTGATGAGCTCAATTTTCTGGATCCTCTTACTGATGAGCACTCAGTCGACCTTGTACTTTCTAGAAATAATATCTACAAAAGTGTTATGGCATGTTCGCCGAACAATACTCTATGAAGCTAAGTTCCTCAAAGAGAACCACATTTTGGGGATTTTGTGGGGGACTAAATGGGACAATAAATTGTGGTTTGCAAAGCCCGAATGTATTGAATGTAAACTAGGTATTTAGTTTGTTCGTCTTCTACCAATTATAAAGTTATTGTTCTCTTATTTGGAGTATGGCATGGAGTTAGTGGATTGGGGGAGAAAAAATGGAGATGTTGACATTGAGGATGGGTGGAAGGGATTTATATTTGTTTTCAAAGGAGTATATGATACGATAATTTCCCTCCAAAAGGCCCAGTGTCTCATTGGATATAGTGATGATAAATCTCTAACAAATTTGTTGTGGTTTATGTACACAAGAGGTCGATCACGGTCACTGTTATAAACTCATATTTGAGTATACCAATTTTCATAGTCGTGTATGGTTTTGTTGTGTTTGTCTTCTTTGGATTTTTTTAAAAGTTGGAATGTCACAATCATTTTTATCATCAAGAAACATCATTGTTTACAATACAATATATAGGATTTTGTGACATTCGAAACCCTTAATCCATTGACTTGGATTAGATTACAGTATTATTTCTTAATCAGAATTAGAAAACCATGGGTTGAAACAACATGTGCCATGAAATTTCTAAAAGAAAATACCTTTTGTTAAAAATTGCTAACATGGACATACAAAACCAGCTAAACATAAGCATTGTGTAACATCCCCAATTAGATGGTCTAACCAAAAGGATCATTAAGTTCTTAGAAACCTATTTTTGATTGAAAAACCACACCAATGGGCATAATGTCTTCTCCTACCACAATGGTGGCACAATACCACTTATCATGGAGCTAAAAAAAACAACATATGAAGTTCTTTATGGTGGAAAACCCTTGTTAGTAACCTCTTATTTACTAAGCATATATAAGCTTTAGACAACTGATGATGTGCTTCATAAAAAAGAAGGTGCTCTTTACACTTTTAAAGAAAATTTGCTTATGGATCAAAATAGAATGAAACCATAAGTAGATTGGCATCTCTCCAAATTTTCTTTTGTAAAAGGGGTTTAGGTGTTTCTTTTCCTGCAACCTTATAAACAACCACCATGCAAAGAAAATAACCCCCAAAACTTAGCACCAAAATTCCATGGACCTTATAAAATCATACAATGTGTTTGAAAAAATTCCTATATCTTACTTCTTCTAGCACGCTCTAAGTTTTTTCCTACCTTTCTTATGTCTCACATGAAGAAGGTCATTATATCACAGTGCAAGGGGTGAACTAAATTATCAAAAAAATATGAAGAAGACTCCACTTGGTTATTATTCATAGTAGTGTTGAATACTAAACAATGTCAAGTCCACCAATACATGATTCAAGTATTAATGTAGTGGAAAGATATGTAGCCTCGATATGCAACATGGTAATCAATAACAATTCTGTAGCACTTTCCTCATCTCTAACCTTGACAAAAATGTTTCTTTTGAGGGAAGAGGATATTTTCATTTCTTATCCTATTCGTCATACTTTAAACTACTTAGGAGTCAATCAATTGATGTATGAAACCATCCACTTTGAATAATTTCCATTAGATAATAGTTGATAGTTATTTAATATAAAAGGGTCCACTTTATAAGGACAAACGGGTAGTTGTACCCAATAATGATAGGTCAACAACTACTTAGAGTTTTCTATTAAGAATCTATTTAAAGAATAAAAGGATATGAAATGTTTTGTCTTATATTATTATATTTGAAGTTTTGCTTAGTGAAAGGTTTTCCCACTTTAATAGGAAGGTAAAAATTATTTTATTTCTTCTAGTTATCATAATACAAACGTATATTTCATATAATTTTTCTTAATCAACATAATAAACCAGCAATTTCCTCAGCTCTCAAAGAATTAAATAAGGAGTTCTATAAATTTTATGGCTATCGAGCTATTTATCTATGTAAATTTCCATCTGTCATCTTACTCTCACAATAACCAGATGGTGCAATGGAAAATTTTCATCAACAAGTAAGAAACCACTAAAGTAGAAACTTCCTCTTCCTACTCCAACATTTTTTTGTGTGTTTCTTGTGATATGAGCATTAGCATCATTCATGTAGTAGTGTTGACTAGACTAGTGGCATATCACAAGAGGACTCGTTTTGTTGCTCGGAGAACTTGTTGCTAGGCTCAAGGACCTCAACATAGATTGAATGTGCTCCCTCACAGGAACCTAGCACTGGTGGCACTAAGTGGCAGTGAAACATAAAATATACAGGCGGGACACACTGCTCACAATAAACCAAAAATTTCCTCAATACTCAAAGAATTAAATAAGGATATGTATAAATTTTTGTGTCCATTAGCTATTTATTTATGTAATTTTCCACTGACATATTACTCTTGCAATAACTAGATGTTGCAATGGAAAGTTTACATCACTAATTAAGAAACCACTAAAGTAGAAGCTTCCTCTTCGTATTCTAACATTTTTTTGTGTTTTTCTTATGATATGAACATGAGCCTCATTCATGTAGTAGTGTTGACTAGAGAAGTGGAATATCACAGGAGGACTTGTTTTGCAGCCCGGGGAACTTGTTGGTAGGCCCTAGGACCTCAACATAGATTGAACATGCGACCTGACAGGAACCTAGTAGTGGAAGCCCTGAGTAGCTTTTAAAAATTAGATAGATGGGTGTGACGCACTACCCTCAATAAACAAACACTTTTCCCAATACTCAAAGAATTAAATAAGGAGTTGTCTAAATTTTGTGGTCATTTAGCTATTTATATATGTAATTTTCCATTTGTCATCTTACTTTCACAATAACCAGATGTTGCAATGGAAAACTTACACAAGCAAGGAAGAAACCACTGAAGTAAAAGCTTCCTCTTTGTACTTCCACATTTTTTTGTGTTTTTCTTGTGATATGAACATTAGCCTCATTCCTATAGTAGTGTTGACTAGACTAGTGGAATATCACAGGAGGAATCATTTTGCAGCTTGAGGAACTTGTTGCTATGCCCTAGCACATCACCATAGATTGAACATGTGCCCTCATAGGAACCTAGCACTAGCGGCACTGGGTAAACATTAGATAGACGAGCATGACACACTTGGGGCAAGGTTTGTCAACACTTTGTACTCATGCATAGGTTGTGAGCATTGGGAAATCTAGGATTAAGTTGATCCACTATTACATATACATTCGTTTAAGAAAATCCTTGGCATGGATGAAATAGAAAACCACCATCGTTACTAAATTTGTTGTTGCTACACATCTATGACACTTAGTTTTAAAATAATTTGTATCCCTTTTCCTACTAACAAGGGGTCCCATCCACAAATTTGGTGTCTCGCTTGGTCATGACCTTAAAATTGGTAAATAATAATAATAATAATTGAGATTTGATGTGTGTACTATTATGACACTTGGTAGCATATATATTTTTATTTTTAAAATAATTTTTATTTCTAACAAATTTTATTTGAAAATAAAAATTCAAATTTCAAAAATTATTTTTTATTCTAAAAATAATCAGTTATAAAAAAAATTAACAATTTTTAAATTTGTAATCTATGAAAAGTCAAAGTATTTTGCCTATAATCTAGTATAAAAATAACATTTTGAAAAATTAGATTCCTCTCCAAAATAAATTTATATTAACCTCTATCAATTCGTATCATAAACCTATTAATATATATTACTAAATTAATATTAATATATTAATAACCCCCAAGGTTTAACTCAGCTGGTCGAGTCCCCATTGTTAAGTACTTCACCGATCAGGAGGTCAGAGGGTCAATTCTCCTCTACTCCCTTGGTGTTAGGACTTGTTATCATAAAAAAATTAACCACATTTACTGGGAAAACTATGTTGTCAAATACCTAAACTCTTGCGAAGCCCTGAGATTCTCGAAAGACTTCTAGAGGCATCCAAAGCCTCACTCGATGTTCATAGATAGGAACGAACTAGGAGTCATAGAATTAGATATAAGTTTATTAGGCTTCATCACTTAGTTGAGGAAACCATTAGAAGTATGCCTTCACAAAGTTCTATGTGAAAGGTTGATATCAGCGGAGTTTATGATATATCTTAGAAGAGATTTTTGCATTTGCTAAAGGTTTTCAAGGATTTGAAAGTCTTGAATGCTTGTCTAGTTCACTGTTCTATTCTATTTTGATTCATTGCAATTCCAACTCCAACGGAAAACGTGAACATGGAGAGCGGAAAAGGGGAGACCTTCGCTTTCCAGGCTGAAATTAATTAGTTGCTCAGCCTCATAATCAACACTTTCTACAACAACAAGGATATTCTCCTCCAGGAGCTTATCAGCAATTCGTCCGATGTAAGTATGAAATTCATGATTTATTAATTTTGAATTTCCATTCCCTTCCCATCCAAAGCATGGCTATATTTTTAGAGAATTAGGTGGTGCTCGAAGCTTTTATTATAGGGGAGTAAAATAGGATGAATCATAAATTCATCCGATGTAAGTATGAAAACTTAGAAAATGTGGCCAGTGTCACTTTCCTTAAATAAGTTTATTTGATTTTCTTCAAGATCCTTTGGTATCTCAGCTTCTTCTTTTGCATAATTCTCTTGTAATGGAGGTCTAATTTGTTACTGATCAATTTGGTCTCTTTGTTCTCTCTGTTTAATTTTTAGGTTGATTTTTTCTAAAATTAGGATTTATAATTGGAGGAACACCTTGAGTTTCCCTTGGAGCAGCCCTGTCAGTTAAAATTATCCTTTTCATCATTCTTTCCATTGTTTTAACTAAGATATCCAACTTAGCAAATGATGAGGAAGAAGTAGGTTCTTCTTTAATAGTGACTCTCCTCTCAATCTTTAACCTAGCTCTATTTGCCAACACGTTTTCCACCACATTGACTGCATTCTTCTGCATCTCCTCAAGGATAGCGAGATATCTCTCCCTCAATTGGTAAGACATGTCTAGATCAAAACCATCTGGAAATTTGATCATAGCTAGTCCCAGAGGGGGTTGTATTGCAATTGGGATAGAATTCGAAATGTTATTGAATCTAATGCAATAGTCTTGGACTGTTTCACTAGGGGCTCCCATTATACTCTCGTATTCAGCCACGACTTGGAGAGGATTCTTCTTTACTTCCTATCTTCTAAGGAATTTTTTGTGAAATTGTATGAGATTTGGGATAGAGGTAGTTGGAATTGCTTTAAACCATTTCTTAACTTCTTCTGTGAGACTTTAAGAAAATAGTCTCGTATCCACATCATCATCATCAATTTCTTGCAAACCAAAATAATCATTCATTTTGTCTAAATGTTGTTGAGTAGTGATTGGCCCTGTGCCATCAAATTGAGGTATTCAAATCTGATAATCTTGTGGCACGGCATTAATTTTTCCAAGTAGGATGAGGGGGGCATAACGGGTTGCCATGATAGGTAATTTGGAATGAGAAGATGATAAAACTAGAATAGGTGTGGATATGGGGGGTATTAAAAGGGGAGGGGTTTTACTTTATTGAGTCGACGTAGTGATGGTAGGGATAGTAGATGAAATGGGTACAATGATAATAGGGGGAATTACTGGAGGAGCAGTAGTAATAGGGGGAATCACTATAGAGGAAGAAGATGAAGAATTATGTGGTTGATGAATAACAACTTTATGCATGGATTGATCTAATTTGGTCACTAAAACTTCAATCTTATTAAATTATTTTACAACATCTTCATCACAGTCTAGATTAACAAGTTGATTCTTTGAGATATATGGTTTCAAAATACTTCCATCAAAAACTATCTTAGGTGAAAAAGTGATTGACTTGGTATGAAAAAGGCTATGACAAAAAGGTAAGTCAAATTCAATACCCTGAACAGTTAAAAAACTTTCAGGGATAGAATTAACTCTGGGCAATGGATAATTACTTTCTTGGCTCACAGTAAGACTCCTCTTTCTAATACGTTTTTAAGGATTATCTACAAATTTTGGTGGTTTACGATCTGGATGAGCTCTAGTGTATATTGTTCTAGGAGCTAAATCTGTAATAAATTACTTACAGATAGAATATGTACAAAATTTAGGTGGAAAACACCCTTAATAACATTTATTTCGCAGCCACACACTTGAAATAACATTTAAGCTCTGAAATAATTTTTTACTAGGGAAAAATTCAATTTACATCAGATTTGTGTAAAGTCCCTAGTATGGTCGCCATAATGTCTTGACTCTGTAAATTCGCAAGGGTGTGAGATAAACCTAGAGGTAACCACAAAACCACTTTGGATGTTGCGATCTATCCCTTGCAAATTCAAACAGGGATCTCTCTATATGATTTAGAATTGTTGTCTTGAGATATTAGGCTAGTTATAGAGTTCTTAGTCTTAGGGTGATCAAATACAAGAATATCATAACATATGTAATAAAGCAAGGTAAGAAAGCTTTTATATCTTTAGAGCTTTTATAGAATGAATGGGATGAAAAGATTTAGATTCAATTAAACATAGAGCATACTAGGATGCATTTTATATTTAATATCAGAGTGAAAACATAGATATTGTTTATAAGACCGAGCAGAGTGTATTTAAAAAAATTCAACCCTTAATCTTCTTTAAACAATAGAGACAGAAAGAACATATGGAAAACTGGAAAAATAATAATTTTACACGAGATGAAACTTCACCAATTGTCTGACTTAGGAATCTTGGAACAAGCTTTCTATATTAATGGAAATGATCACTTCATTACATGCACATCCTTACATCAAAGATTTTCTTTCTTAATACAATTTCCAACCCTTTGTACTTGGAAATATGAAGTATTTATAAAACTTTATCAAAATATCTTAATTAAAAATATTAATATGTTTCTACAAAATATCCTAAAAATTTGTTTACAGAAATAGTAAAGGAAAATAGGAAAACTAAAACTAATGAATCTCTCTGGAACTGACTTCAAGGATTCTGGTGATGACTCGGCTTAAAAAAATTGTTGTTTTGTTGCTAAACATGAGTACCTATTTACTCAATAATTTGACATAATTTATCCCATCTGTCTTCATCTGGGGTGGAGAATTTGATTAATTTTCTGTAGGTTTCATCCACCTTAGTATATTTCTATAAAGTAGGCTTGACTATAAATAGATGTTTTATTTTCTGTTTGATAAGTAAGTCGAATTTCAAACCTTGCATGAAAGCTTTACCTGAAATGGTTCCCATTATGTTCAAAATTTTATATTTATCTCTTGCTATGGAATATAGCTTTTTTTTATAATCATCTCGCTGAACTAATTTATCTCCGATTCCCTTTAAACCTATAAGCCCCTTTTGGTGCAGTATGTTGGACTTCTTGTGGAATTTTTAAATGCTAGAATCCAAATTTTGACATTTATTGTCTAACACTAAGATTACATTCCTTTTTGTAACAAATCTTCTTACCTCAAGTATTGTCTCAGTTCTGTCTATAATCTCATATTATTCATGTTCTTCTTTTGTCTTTGAATTGAAGGTTCTTATTAAGGCAATAGCTTCACCTTGTTTCCAACACACAGTTTACTTTATTCGTTCGATGACCTCTTTTGATTTATATACAAATTCCTCATGCTCAAAAATAATTTCAATGGAAGGTAAAATTTCAGTCATAGCTTCACGAATTTTTGCACAAAATTTCTCCTTTGTCGGTGCCATTGTCTATGCCATGACATATTCATTCTCTAAAACTTCAATTCTCTGATTTAATTTGTGAGCCTTTTGAAGCACTGACACATACACATTATCAATTTTTAATTTAAGCTCTTGGAGGTTTTTAAGCTGAGATTTCCACTTTTCAATCTCCTTCCCTCTGAGAGACAAGTCTTCCATAGCTTTCATTAATTCTCATAATGTATATGTAGACCATGTCTCCACTATAGTTGCTACTGAAGCATAATCCCTTGTTGTTGATGTACCAGTAATTGGAGCTACTTTGAGAGTAATGAACGATAATTTAGTTGACTTCTCTTTCTCTTTCAGCAACTTTTCTATTTCAGTCTCCATTTGTTTAATCTATCCATTATGTTCAATAATAATTTTAAACATATCTCATTTCTCCTTCTCTAGTTGACCAACTTCCTTTGTTTGTGGATCTTCAGTAGATGGAAATCTGAGTTGTTTCTTCAGGGATGAAATGTCAACATGTTTTCTTTTAACGATCTCCTCAACAACTTTTACATTACTAGGATCATATCCCAGTTTAATCACTAAATCCTCTAAAGACTTTATCTTATTGTTTTTAACTAAAGAAGATATTTTCTATAATTTTAATTGAGACTAAATATTGTTGACTTAATCCTGAAGTTTGGATGCTTCCATTCCTGAGTTTGTCAGGGTAGAATACGACATTTCACTTGCTTTATTGTGAAAACCCATGTGGTCAATAGGATGGATTTGATCAATTTTAAAATAAAAGATAGACTTCTTGTATTCCTCTGTACTTTGAAAAAAAGGAACTTGAGTTTCAAGGAAAGCTATCTACATTTTCCCTTCCTTGGTGTCAAAAGAAGAGAGAAGTCTATGTTGTGATGAAGTTGTCTATTTATAGAACTGATAATAGGTTGTTCCTTCCAGTAGTTCATTTTCCTTCTTTTTTCCTTATACCTTGCAAATATAGTTGGCTCAACTTAATCATGGACTAATTCTCCTTATTGAGATGTTTCCAGTGGTTCTTGAGAAATTGAAGATGACGATGACCCTATGAAAATGTCATTAAGTTGAGGGATAGTGGAAGTATAAGGACCTATCAAAACTATTGTAGACTGAACATTTTCTTCCTATGAAAACTATTCTACTAGATTGGTTTTTGGACTCTATTTATATATTTGGAATTATTTCCCCTGAATTTCTGAGACTAAAGAGGAAACATCCTCCCTTGGTCTTTCATGCGTTTTTTGTGTGGCACTGGTGTCTGTGATGTCATAGTAGAAAGTACATGTTCTTCTGGCTCCATTAATGTGTTTTCATGCAGTTGTTTTGATTCATATTCCTCAATTTTAGGTCTCAGAGTATGAGTGCGAGGAGTATTTTTCTTCTCTACTCTCAACTTTGATATTATTCCTAAAGGATCATATGACCAAGTGAAATTGAGTTTAAATTTCATCCATTTGAGCAGAAGATTTGCTTATTTTGTTGTTGTCCTGGTATTACAAATGAAAGGCGCAATCTGTGCTTTTATTTTGAACTAATATTTCGTTTTGGCTACCACAAAGTGCAGATCATCCATATTTATCATTTTCCTAATATACACTAATACAAAAATTCTTATAGGAAAAAATTCAGGAAATTTATATGGAGGAAATTTGCATCCATACACCCTAATCTCAGTGTAATTTTGATACAAGTACCAGTTACTTGTCTTTGTTTGCTCACTGAGATGTAGAATTCTCTTAATCTCATGTCCAATTCTAGGTTCAACACCATTGTTAAGTAGGCAAGAAACTATGTACAAAAACAGGTCTACATGATCACTTAATGTGAATTCAATGGTGTGCTTTCTTACCAAGGAATTCCAATGGATCACAAACTGTGCATTTCCTTGCTCATCCAGTTTCTGTAATGGAAATTGAAATATGTATGCTTGATGGAATAAGAACAAGTAAGCTAAAATTGAGGCATGCTTGAAGACTCCTTCTATAGAAAACTTAAGGAATTGTTCATGAATGACCTCTGCTAGGAATTCATTGTAATGAAAAAAGACTGAAGGATTTTCTCCAGTTGAAAACAATGATAGAAAACCTACAACGGTTTAATCAACCCATTGATCGATTTGATAACCCAATAAACAAGAAACTATGGAAATGATTTGTTTTGTCATTTCAAGAAACATTGAGGATGGATAAGGAGGGTTTGTTTTTGGCAGTTGGACATTCTTAGGTAGAAATGTCTCTAAAATTTTGGCTCTGTGGGGAAAAGTCAGGATTTTGTAGAGTTCCATGAGGGAATCTACTGAAAAAGGTTTCACAGAGGCTAAATTTTGGATATGAAGCATTTGACATATGGGGTTGGGGGTAATTGTGAGAAAAATGTCATTGTTTTGGGCAACAATTGCTCTTTGAATGGGTATGTACCTGAAATGGAACCATGAAACAAATTTCGAGAATGATGGGTATGGGGAAACATGAATTAAGTCAGGAGAGACTCCCACAAACTCAATTTGTCACTGAGATCAAGAAATTTTTTTCTCTAACCAATTGTGGAGTTCGTAGAGGTCAAAATCATAGTTGGTTTTAGAATTTTATAGTGTTGGTCCAGTAAGGGTTGATGGTCTACGTCAATAAGTAGGGGAAGGATAGGGTTTTTCCCTGTGGCTTTCGATTTAATTTTAGAAGACATGTTGAAGGAAATGAAATGGAAACACTGTAATTACCTGGGATTTGGTCGGAGGAAAACAATTTAGCTTGATAAATTTGCAGTAGCAGTAGCAGGTTGTATCGTTCAATGTCTTGGAACAATAGAGGAAAGGACGATTGAATGGGGTTCTGCTTTATCTTATGTGCGAGATCATTTATTGTTGAAAATTTTCCGTTTCATGGAGTAGAGTTATTAATTCGGAAGCAATCAAAATATCAAACGAATGCTTAACATTAATGATAGGTGAGGGGGATGTGACAGCAACAACAACAGAGTTGGAATAGATATGACACTTGGAAAGAGTGGATTGGAGGGGATACGACATCTAGCGGGAGTAGATTGGAGGGGATGTGACATGTTATGGGAGTAGATTGGAGTGGAGGGAGCTAGGTTAACAGTTATTATTAGGCGGGAATCGGGAAAAGCAGATTTCAAGGGGGGTGAGTGGTAAGTAGTTTTGGTGGAGGGGGATCTAAAGTCCTTGAGGGAGTGACATGTTGCAAATGCAAGATTGGGAGAATCTGCATTTCGGACCCCCACTCACCCCCCTTGATTAATTGTAGGAGGGGCCGAGAGGGTCTGAATTCATCGACAACTGGTGATATCATTGTGTTAGATCACAGTGGTTGATTATAGCAAGAGTGTTATTACATACGACAAAAACTGTTTTGTCAAAAATAACTTTATTAACACTTAATTAATCATGATTACATTGTGTGATTAACTAATTAAACTTATTTATCTAACATCTCACGTGACATTTAAGCTAGCATCGTGTATTTTTAATTTTTCTATCCTATAAAATATAGGACCCTAACCATTCTGATTAGAAATCAATTTATGAATGTAAAAAGATTTTCCGATAATTTTTTTCATACCTATATATATA
>APFE031377603.1:25181-62497 GCA_000404065.3 Pinus taeda
ATTAAGCTTCCGCTAAATTGTTTGTAGAAGTAGATCAAGTGTTTTGCTTTAGTACATTGCATTACCAGGTTGATCTACAGGTGGGAAATTTCTACATGGTATCAGAGCTAGCTGATTTGTAGAAAATGTTCTACATGGTATCAAAGCTAGTTGATTTGTAGGAAAAAATTCTACAAAATTCTACAATTAATGCATCAACCCTAGATCCTTCATGTCAAATTTTGTTGCCAGTTACTTCTTGCATTCTTCAATTCGACCTTCCACACCTGTCAAGAGAAGATCATCCACATACAAAAGAATGATTATCGGTTCACCCTTCAAAACCTTAATATAAAGGTTCAAATCAACAAAACTCTTTTTGAAGCCTAATCTATGAAGGTATGCATCAATCCCAGCATACCATGCCCTTGGTGCTTTGTTGAGGCCATATAATGCCTTCTTCAAACTGCAAACATATGCCTTTCTGTCTTTAAATTCAAATCCCAAGGGTTTTTCTATATATACTTCCTCATCAGTTGTGCCATTTAAAAATGCAATCTTGACATGAATGTTCCATCCCATCGATGTTGCCAAAGAGATCAACTAACGTATAGTTGTATACCTTGTTGTTGAAGAAAATATCTCTTCATAGTCAATGCCTTCTAGCTGAGAGAAACCCCTAGCCACAAATATTGCCTTATACTTGTCAATACTTTCATCTGCTACATGTTTGATCTTATAGATCCATTTGGAAGCTACCACATATTTTTCTTTAGGCCTAGGAACAATCTCCCAAACTCCATTCTTTATTATAGATTTATATTCTTCATTCATGGCATCCTTCCATTCTTGATGATTGATAACTTATTCAAAAGTGGATGGATTTGCTTCTATTATTTTTTTCATGTGGGCTGCATACCCAGAATATTGTTTGGGCTTCTTTTTTTCCATGAATGTGCCTTGAGCTGCTCCAAGACCCTCTGCATCAAGTAATGTATAATTCAACCAATTCGGTCTCTTTCTTGATTCAATGATGACCACAAGTTGAATAGGTTCACTGGGACCTTTATCTTCATGATTAGATTCTTCTTCTTCCCTTGTGACTTCTTTTTCAAATAACGGTAGTTCTTCATCAGCAGAATACATAGGAAGTTCCTTATATATCTTGAATGCGACGCTTTCATAAAATATAACATCTCGACATACTTCTATGTGATGTCCTTGCTTTATGTAGATCCTCTAGGCCTTATAAGAGTTAATGTAGCCAACAAATGTTCCTATTATACCTGAAGGCTCCAACTTCTTTCTCTTGTCCTTCAGTATATGAATATATACATGACAAACAAAGATTTAGAGATGATCCACAATTGGTTTCTTCCCAGTGAATACTTCTTCAGGAGTTATGTTATCTAATGACCTATGGGGACTTCGATTTTGAATATATACAGTTGTCTTAGTTGTTTCTCCCCACAAAAATTTCTCTAGATCTTGATCATGAAACATTACTTTTACACTTTCTTCAATAGATCGGTTCTTTCGCTCTCTAACTCCATTTTGTTCTGGATTATATGGGACTATCAACTCCCTCTTAATCCCAGACTCCTTACAGAAGGCTATGATTTCCTTGGATGTATACTCTCCTCCATTATTAGATCTTAGTATCTTTATTCTCCTTTCTATAAGGTTCTCTACTTCAACTTTGAATTCTTGGAATTCGGTAAATACTTCATCCTTGGATTTCGTTAAGTAAACCCAAGTTTTTCTTGAATGATCATCTATAAATGTGACATAGTATAGATGACCTTGAAGTGATTTTGGAGTCATAGGATCACTGACAAAGGAATGAATAAGATCCAATATTTCTTTTGACCGTGAAGCACTGCTCCCAAATGGTCTCTTGGTGTTCTTACCCAATGCACATCCTTTTCATATTCCTTCATAATCTTCTTTAAATTCGGGGATTCCATATACTGTAGAACTTAGAGTTGGAAGGTTTTTGAAATGGAGATGACCAAATATTTTATGCCAGAGTTCACATGGGTTGATTTTAGTGTGAACCAAATCTTGTGTAGGAGGAGATATCAACCTGTAAAGTCTTCCTTCACGAATATCAATTACTCTAGCATTCTCTATGCTTGAGTTCTTACTCCATACTACAAATTTTCCGTCAATGAAAGCTACTCTATCACCCTTATCTTCTAGACTTAAAATAGAAAGTAAGTTCTTATGCAAACCTGGAACAAATAAGATGTTGTTGAGATGAATGTTGCTTCCATTTTCCAACTCTATAGAGGTTGATCCAATTCCTCTTACATGATAGCGCTTACTATCTCCAACTTCCACCGAGTAAGAAGATTTTCCCTTTGATAATGTATTCAATTGTTTATGATTACTAGTCATGTGTCTAGATGCACCACTATCGATTACCCAAATGCTCTCGTCTTGGAATGTGCCAGTGAATGCTGAGAAGAGACCTTCATCCTTTGTCTTGATTAGTTCCTTCTTTATAGTAAATATAAGATTGAATGCTTCCTTGTTGCGTTTCTTGAAATAACTTTCTACCTTTGAACACTTCTTGAGGAACCACTTCAATGTAGTGGAGATCTTCATAATGCCTTTACCCAACCTTAGCTTTGATACCATGTTGAGAAATCTGTAGGGTAATGATTATAGTGATTTGTCTTTACTTGATAACTGTTTGTGATGTATTTTTACTTATTAGCTTTGTTACTTATTATTATGTGTGTGTATCATCAAACAACTACTAAAATAAGAATAATAAGAACACATAATATAGGCTACAAGCCAAGGCCAAAACCTCTCCACTTAAGAGGGAAACGCACAAATCTCTTCTCTTCCTTATAGATTCTTCAATTGATGAATTCCAAGACCTTAATATTGAACCCAATACCGTCCAAGACCAATACCAACTTCTCTAGATGATGTGCTAACCTTGATTTAGTCAAACCTAGTCAAATCTATTCTAGTAGCACTTCTTCGACCTCCAGCTGCAAAATTTCGGCCTCCAATGCAAATATGAAATTTTTGCACCCCCCCCAGTAGTTGTTGTTGTCACACGTGTGAGCCTCGATTTGAGCCTTCCTTTGACCTTCCCTTTCCTTTCTCTGTCTTCTGGAGTTTAAGATAACCCTTGGTGACCTTTGCTTGACCTTCTTGCCTTGTTTTCTTCAAGATTGAACTTGTAGATAGAAACCCTAGATCTGTCGTAGAAAACCTAGTCCTCCTTAGCACATGTGAGAGAGAAATAACCCAAAGAAAAGGCCTCTTCCTTCTTTTTCCTCCTTCTTCACTAGAATGAGTGATGGATGAATGATTGTCAAGGAGGTCAAGTTTCCTCCTATATATAGGCTCTTAAAGGTGGACGTGGCTCTTTCTTTTAGGCTGACTTACTAGCTTCCAGTTCGACTTGGTCTTGGAGGGTACTTTGACTCTTTAAATGACAAAAATAATTTTCTTTACATGTTACAATGTGCCCGAAGGGGTCTTCAACTTATGACAATGACTCTTTTGACTTCTTGACCTAGGAAAAACCCTAGAAGCACTAAATGGGTGCTTGAACTATAAAACAAAAGACCTTGAGCATGAAACCCATGCTCTAAAAATAATAATACTATTTTTCTTTCATTTTATAGTTTACAAGAATCAAAAGCCATTTCATATTTATGAAGACCGAACCTAGTTACACATTTTTCAACAACCCCCCTCTCATTCGACAACAATGATACCAACAAGACTTAGAAATTTAAAAAAACCATAGATCATTGATAAAGCAAATACTGATAATACTTATTAGTTTAAGAAGAAACGAGACAAGTCGGTTGTCGATAACTTTTTTTCTAGAATAAACGAAGAAAGTTTGTTTACTAGAACTTTTAGGGGCAAGTTCAATGTTAATGAGTATACAATAAGATGAACATTGGCAAATAGCATTCCTAGAGCTATTAAAAACTAGTTCAGATCCAACAAGGCTACATATAATGCATCAGAGGCGATAAGTCATCTAAATCACGAATTGACATCAAAGTTCTGAAAGGACATTTAACATTGTCGATTTTAATGGTATTCACTAACTAGTGATCATCATCAATCTGGTTAGTATTGATTTTACTAATCTCCAATTAGAAAATACTATTTTGAAATTAGTTACTTTCAACCATATCCATTTTTCTTAAATTCCAACTCGAGATAGTCCAATTCATAGGATTGTGTTTCATGATTGCTCTATCTGGAATGCTTTAGAAATTGATATCAACATACTATTTTATTAATATCCTAAATCTCATTCTATTTTGATTTACTAAAGTTCTCCTACAACTCCGAGGTTTGGCTCAATTGGTTGAGTACTCATCACATAAGCACCTTGCTATGAGAGGTCACGGGGTCAATTATCCTTGACACCCTCAAGGGTTAGGCTTCGATATGAGCCAATGGGATTGATCCCTTTGAGATCTACTCAGGACCATTTGCATGGATGTAGTGGTCACCGATCTTCAGAGCTTGTGAACCACATCCAAAAAAATTAAAGCTCTCATGCCAATAAATACAAGTCTTTTTGACATTTATTTAATCAATCAATGTGTATTCATGATATTTACTTTGTTAGCTTGTTTTGCTATTAGCCAATTTTTGCTATCAAAATAGAGTGAACAAACCTTGGTATTGACGTTTGTCAAATACTAAGTGCATTAGTTATTTAACATTTTTCAATTGAATAAATATGATCTAATATGAAATGAATTGTGTTTTGAATATGTGTGAAGAAGGGTTATGGGGGAGAACAAATATGTGGAGCATAGTACAGATAAATCAATTAAGTAGCAGTTTTGGCTTGTTTAAGTTTGCAGCATGAAAAGTTTGGTTTATGTGTATATCAGATGCAGAATGAGTATAAACGATTAACTCTATTTGCGAGGCAATTTCCTATCTTTACTCGATATGGTTTCTATCGCTTTATGTTAAGCTAAAAACTAGCATTTCAAAAATATTATTGTTACAATAAGAGTTTTACTGCTCTCCAATATACGATGATCATGGTACATGGTTTTCTTTTTACCTCTGTATTTTGCACAATGAGAAAGCTTTCGCACAATATAACAACATAAGAGATATAGGGTAATATTAATTATTAAAATAACATATACTATGAAAAAAACATAAATTTCAAAATCAAATTGTGAAATTTTACTATTCTAAATGGATTAAACATTAGTAGTTTATGAAGTTGAACATTGCAACTATAATTTACGTTGTAACTGATGTGTGTTTTCTTGGAGCAAAATAATGGCGTTAATCATGCCCAGTTACCCAAAGGTTGTGTAGGAGATATCAATTTCCATTGAAGTTATACCAATTTACAAACATAAACCATATAAAATTAAATATGTGTTCATTTAAACTCTATCAATTTATGCATTTATGTATTTACATATTCAAACTAATTAATTACAATATTTAAGCATTTATCAAACCTAAAAGATTTTATATATAAAACTTAATTTTTTTATTTAAACATATAAATATAAATATTGTCCAATAACTAAGTTTGAAGCTTTTATACTTTTAGTGTGCAAACTAAGTAACATAAATCTTCCCCTCTTTGCATATAAATACTAGAGATTTTGTTGTGTGGAGAAATAATCTGTGAAAGTAGAGTGTGCAGAGTTGTTTGTGTTCCTTGCTCTGCACACGCATTCTCCGTGCACATTTTCTGATGCACTTCTCACACACAATTTTTGTTGCAATTCCCACACAACTTTTCTTCGTATACTGAAACAGAGTTTACTTTCCTCATAGCTTAGCTTGTATATGTACCTTGCTAGAAGTTCATATTCCTAAGAATATATCTCAAGAGCAGGAGAGACCATCTCATTTTGATAATGGAGAGGTTGAACCATTGTGTAGGAAAATAGATTGCATTTGGATCCAAGAACAATTAACAAGAGGTCAACTGTAGAATCAATATATACTATTATGGGAAATCAAAATCTCGGTTTGGGCATGCTTAATGACTCCATTTTATTTATTAATGTATATCTTTGACCTTTTGAATGTATGAGAATTCAATTGACAGATGCGCGCGGCCGATCTGAAGCGATGGAGCACCCATGAAGACCTAGCCTTCTGCCTGTGCTTCGACGCCTCTGTTCTGCGCCCTAGGTCCCCTTGCCCAGCGGCCCTGGGCCCTCTGTCTCACTGAGTTTTCCTGCGTTCTTTAGTTGAGAGCCTGTGTTTCTGTGTGGCTCGTCTACTGCTGGGAGGAGCTTGAATTTCGCACTCATGGAGGACCCGGGCTTGCCCCAGGCAGGCCCCCTCCCCCGCCTTCTTCTGCCGAAGCCTTCTCTTGGCTCTTGGCTGGTTTGTCGCAAAAGAAAAAGAGTGAAGTAGCCAAATTCGTCAAGAGGCTTGAGGATATTCGTGAAATCTCCTTGCCGCCAGAGACTTCGATCCAAGTCGCCCTGTCCTTGGCTGAGCGGGCCCTCGTTGGCTAGTTCACTAGACTATGGCCTTCTCCTATCAACAAGAACTGGGCTCCTTTGATCAAGAATAACGTCACTTCTTATTTCTTAGGTCGAGGGTTTTTCCTCTTTGAATTCACCTCTAAGGAAGACAAGGACCTGATCTTCTGAAATGGCCCCTATTTCATAGGCCCCTAGGGCCTCTATCTCAACAAATGGACGCTGGATTTTGACCCTGTAGTCGACGTTCCTACGGTTGTTCTGGTGTGGGTCAGGCTTCCAAACCTCCCAATGCATTGTTGGAATTGGGACTCGTTGAAGCACATCGGCAACGCCCTTGGGAAATTCATAGATAAGGCAAACAACAAAGATCAATATGATTGTGCCTGAATCTGCGTAGAAGTAGACCTAGAGGTGGGACTTCCAGAAGCCATCAAAATCAAAGTAGGAAGCTGGACTCATTTGCATAACCTAGATTATGAGCAGTTGCCCTTCAAATGCCAAAAATGCCATGTCTACGGCCACTTCGTTAGAGGAGGCCCAACCAATGCTAAACCAAATAAGGGTAAAGAAGAAGGCTAGAATCAGGTCAAGCACGTCGAGAAAACCCAAAAGCATGTTGGTCCAATTGGAAGAGGCCCTCAGTGGGCCCCTCCTCAACAACCCCCTTCCAGAATGCACCAAGAAAATAAATTCGCCCCTTTAAGCTCACAAATAGAGTAAACACAGGAAGCAGACGTCCAAAAATCAACCCCCCTCACAAAAGGTACCCCCTCTTCTCTCAAGGGGACAAACCTTGCTGAGAGCTCCAAAGGAAACACTGTAGAAGTCGAGGAAGTTGAGCAAGAATCTGAAGGCTCGGAGGAAGAAGGCGAAATAGGAGAATCCCAAGCCTCGATAAGGAGATCCACAAGAGGCCGCAAAATAGATCGGGAAAAAAGAGAGCATGAAACTTTCAAAGACAAGCTCCAAGGCAGCCAGCCAACTCTTGAGAAGCTATTAGCAACAAAACCAAAGATGGTGAGAAACCAGCCCCAAGGCTCCAAGGGAGCCAACCAGAAATACAAATGATGAAGATTGTCTCCTGGAACTGTAGAGGTATGGGGAGCAGAATCAAATAAGAAGCCATCAGAAGTTTAATTAGGACAAAAGCTTCGGACATACTTCTCATCCAGGAGACCAAACTGGAGGACTCCGCCTTCCTTCAGGTAAGTAAGAAACTCTAGAATAAATGTGAGGCGAAAACAATCTCAGCCCGAGGGGCTTCCGGTGGGGTGGGCACCCTCTGGAATGCTAACAAATTCTCAGTCATTTCTGCGACCTTCAACTCTCATTGGATGTTCTTAAAATTGCAGCATTTAGATTCAAATCAAAATTTCAGTCTCTTCAATGTGTATGTCCCTATGAACATTGGGGAAAAAAAGGCCTACTAGGACTCCATAAGAAACCAAACAGACCTCGTTAATCTCGAGAATATCATCATTGCTGGAGATCTGAATCTCACTCTCCTGTCAGTAGACAAGAGAGAAGGTAGCATTGTTCGCGATCCGGCAAGGGAATGGGCAGAGGACCTTATGCAGGACTGGGACCTGCTGGACACCAGGCCAATCTCTGGCAAGTACGCTTGGACTAATAAAAGAATTGGCCCTGGTCACATCGCTGCCAGGTTGGACAAATTCTTTCTTCAAAGCTCTTTTCTTATACTTGGATTAGAGGCTAGAGTCCATATTCTCCCATGTAGCACTTCTGATCATAAACCCATCAAGATGGAACTCATGTCTCAGCTTGATCTTGGACCTATTCCCTTCAGATTTAACCCACTCTGGGCTAAGCAACCTGACTTCATGCAACTAGTTAAGGGAATTTGGTTGCAGCCGGTCAAAGGTTCCCCCTTTTTCATCTGGGAGGAGAAGCTCAGAAGAGTGAAAAGGGCTTTGAAAAGCTGGGCCATATCCCTTCCCAATCCAACCAATGAAAGGAAAAAAAATTCATTGCAAACTGGAAATTCATCATCTTCAGTTTGAAAAAGCTGTCATAACAAAAGAGATTCTAGATAGAGAAGCCCAGCTGCAACAAAACTATCATAAGGCTTGTCTAGTTGAGGAAGAATATTGGAGGCTTAAGTCACATAGTCTTTGGCTTAATGCAGGGAACAGGAACTCTTCCTTCTTTCACAAACAAGCTCAAGTAAGAAAATGTACCAACTCCATTTCTGAAATCAAAGATGGCACTACCATTCACAAGGATCATGCAAACATAAAAAAAGCAGCCTTCCTTCACTTTAAATGCCTGTATAGTGAAGATATAAATCTGGATCAAAACTCTGATATGATGGACGTGGTTCCCTCCTTGATTACTACTGAAATGAATCATCTCCTTAAAGCTAAAGTCACCAAGAATGAAGTCAAGGATGCCCTCTTTGCCATGGACCTAGAAAAAGGCCCTGGGCTGTATGGTTTCTCAGCTAGATTCCTCCAAATTTGCTAGTTGATTATGGAAAAAGATTTTTACAAAATGGTTCTAAAGTCCCATGTTTTCCAGAAAATTGAAGGCAACACGAACTCCGCTTTTCTTGCTCTCATCCCCAAAGAGAAAGGAGCTAACTCCTTCAACAAGTTTCACCCAATATCGCTTTGTAATATTGGTTACAAATTGATTACCAAAGTAATCACTAATAGATTGAAGTTCATCCTCCCTAAAATCATTCCAGAAAGCCAAGGAGGCTTCATTCAAGGTAGACAGATCGTGGACAATTTCATTTTGGTTCAAGAGGCAATCCACTCAAGCCTGAGTCGCAAGGAAAAAGGTATGGTTGTCAAACTTGATTTAGCAAATGCATTTGATCGAGTTAGGCACAATTTTCTGTGAAAGTCTTACATAAGCTTGGATTTGGTGTGAATTTTATAAATTGGATTCGAGCTTGCATTTCGGAGCCTTGGATTGCCCCGTTAGTAAATGGCATAGCTGCTGGTTTTTTCAAAGCCACGAGAGGGCTCAGGCAGGGGTGCCCTCTCTCACCTCTTATTTTTGTTCTTCAAGCTTCAGCCTTAAGTTTTTATTTAGACAAAAAAGTGATGGATCAGGAAATCGCTGGGCTCTGCATAGCAAGAGGTGTTAAAAACATAAATCATGCCCTCTTTGCGGATGACACCTTGTTATTGGGAGCTGCCTCTGTGCTCGTGGCCTCCAAATTTATAGGAGTATTGGACGAGTTCTGTATGGTCTCGGGAAGCAGTCTAAACAATGGCAAATGTCATATCTATTGCTGGAACACCACTCCTAGCTTGCTCATCTCCATTTCCAGAACCTTTGGGTTCGCTGCCTCCTCAAATTGGACTTCCTTCAAGTACTTGGGCCTCCCAGTTTTCATCAAAAGAGCCTACATCAGAGATTGGCTCCCCGAATTGGAGAAATTCAAGAACAAGTTGCTTGCTTGGGGCTTTTCCTGGCTTAACATTGTTGGTAAGACTGTTCTCATCAAATTTGTTCTTAATAGTCTTCCCTTATTTCAATTTTCTGTCCTTCTTACTCCCATTGGTATTCTCAGGGAAATGGAGGAGATCATTCGAATTTTTTTTTGGAAGGGGGGCAAGTAGAATGAGAAAAAGATTCTGCTAGTCAACTGGGATTCCATCTCCAAGCCGCTGTTGGAAGGAGGCCTGAACTTCAAAAATCTTGGCAACCATAATACTGCAATGGGAGCTAAATTAATCTAGAGAATTATTGCGCCCAACCTTGGCTGGGCGCAATTAGCTCTTTGGAAAAAACACTTCAAAGGCCAGCACTCTTGCTGCCTAGATCATCCTCTCGTGCACCCTAATACGCCCTTTTTGAAGCTCTGTTCCAAAGCTTGCCCTCTCATCAATGATCATGCCTACTGGGTTCCTGGAAATGGAAAAAGGATCAACCTATCGATAGACAAGATAATGAACAATGAGTCATTGGGAGATTGTCGCTCACCTCAAGCGGTGCGCAGATGGATGAACGATGCTGGAATGCGTTCCCTGTGGGACATTTCCATTTGGCAGGATTCACGCTGGGCTAGTTGGAATCTACAAACGCCCCCAGAGTTGTTTATGGAGTGCAATATCCTTTTATCCAAGCTCCACGGCTTGGCTCCAATGCTGGCTCGAAAGGGTGACTCAAGAGGATGGGGTGCGCAAGCTGGTGGATACACCTTAGCTCATGGCTACGCCAAGCTGTGTGAGCGCCCTCATGTGGCCATGAACCTAAAGCTGTGGAAAGGCATATGGCATTATCCCTCCCTGCCAAAAATCGACTTTTTCAACTGGCTGTTATGCCACTCCAAAATATTCACTGATGATAATCTTCAGAAGTGAGGTTTCCACGGCCCTCCAAGGTGCAACCTTTGTAAGGAAAACCAGGAAAGCTTAAACAACCTGATGCTTGAATGCGCTTTCACAATGCATATATGGACCGATCTGCTGGGAACTCTAAGTTCCAGCTTCGTGTTGCCCTCCTCCTTTCCTGATATTTTTGCTAAATGGTTGCAAAGGTACCCTGGTCCCCCTCCAATTTTTTTTTTATCAGAGCTGCTTGGTCTATTCTCCCTAAAATAATCTGTTGGCAGGTTTGGCTTGAGCGAAATAAAAGGATTTTCAGAAACTACGAATAGGATGCCAAGCTTGTGGTAGTTAAGATTAAATGCTAGTTAAAAGAATGCCTGAGAGAGCATAAAGATGACCAAAGCCTAAGCCAACAAGATATAAATTAGGGCTCTTCTCTTGATCTTTAGTTCCAAAAAATTGCAAACAGTATCTCCCTCCTTAAAGATTGCAAATAAGGGCTACAACAGAAGAGTTCCATGGATGGTTTACAAATCATCAGAGATCTTCTCTAATTTTTGATGGGGCTGCAAAGGGCAACCCTGGTAGAGCTGGCGCTGGAGGTGTCATTTTGAATCTAGATGGCATAAGGATCCACAGTTTCACCTGGGGTTTGGGCATTGATTCTAGCATTCAAGCTGAGGCTTTGGCTCTTTTCCAAGGACTCAAGCTTTTGAAAGTGCTGAACATCAGGGAGGCCAATGTAATTGGGGATTCCTAGGTTATCATTAACACTATGATTTTGCATTCTCAGCCACCGGATCTAAAGCTTGCAAGGCTGATCTTTAGAATAACATATCTAGGAGACTCATTCTAGAAATTGAATTTCTATCACGTATTGAGAGCTAACAATAAGGAGGCGGACATTGAAGCCAAAAAAGCAACCCTTCTTATGACTGGAGCTTTGCTCAGAGGTGGATAGGAAAAATGGGAACCAATTCCTTAATTTAGAGAGCTGTCATGTTTTATTGCTTATTGTTAAATCAGTATGTATGTATCCACAAACTTCGGAAAATCTCTGAAATTGACCACATAGTAGCAGCTAAAAAGAAATGTGAGCTAAGCATAAATGACACGGTCTTGCAAGGTTGTGCGGTACTCGTGGAATTAGGCTCTCCTTTTGTAATCAGTTTTTTGGCATTAAGGCCAAGTATCTAATATACCCACTATCCATTTTTGTAAAAAAAATGTATGAGAATTGTAGGAAAGGGTGGTTGTTGTATTAATGCACACAAAGGGATAATTAAACTATTGATCCATCAACATAAGTGTTATGTGCATAGGAATGCATTGAACGTACCTTGAGAAAAATGCATTGAGCATTAAAATGAAGTGTTTGAGTTTGAAATGTTTGATAGGAAACAGATTAATCAACTAATTGGTAGTTTTGAGTTATTAATGTGTATCAGGAAGAAATGTTGTGCGGAAAACCAGCTACGAGAAGCAAGGAACAAACACTTTCCCCCTGAATGTCACATATCTTAGTATACATTTCTGCGTGTTACGTGTTAATCAATTAATTAGTAGTTTGGGCTTATTAAAGTTTGCGGCATAAAAATTTTGGTTACGTAAATACTGAGTGCATTTGTGCTGATACATGGTATAATTTGACTAGCTATAATTATATAATTTTTGGTGTTAATATTCAAACTTGAGACTTGATACAAAATAAGTATCGAGGTGCAAAGATTCGCACAACAAAAAAAGATCCACATAATACATATTAGGCCACTAAGCTCCACATAATAGATAAAATGTTGCAAAAAACAGAATAAAAATCTTTAAAACCAAATTCCTCCATAGATTTCTTTGTATAAACTGCAAATCGTCAATTTTTACGTTATTTGATACACATATTTTATCGTTCGACAACAATGTTTTTATTGGTAAAAAAAAATCTACAAATTACTTTATATTGCATATTTCTTTCATAATTGTGCTTACATTATTTTAGTAGTGAAATTGTTATGTTTCACATTGCAATTTGCGCAATGCAGACGTGCAGGTATGTAGACAAAGCAGAATAAAGGCTTCTTCCGCACTCTGCATATATCGTTTAGATATTTTGGGGTTTTCCCAAATTTTAATAATACAATTTATCACACTGTTTTTTCTTTAATTAAATAAATTGTTTTAAAATAGCCAAATAAACATGTTTTTAAAACTATTGATCCATTCGTTCATACATTTTAACATTGCTTTCAATTCGCCAAAAGGTGACAATTTTTCGCTGAATCCCAGGACAACACTCTACGTTTTATCATGCTGTTGTGTTATATGCTAAATAAAAAACTTTTAATGCATCGAAGTAATATCTAAAGATCAATAAAGCGTAAAGCATAAGATATTAAAGACTGAAAATGAATTCTAACACACAGGTATTGGATACCACATCCAAAAGAAACAAAACGATCATCTCGTCAAAATTTTGAATAAAAATAAATGCAAATAAGGAAAAAAAGAATATGTGGATGACATAGCAGAAAAATGGTGTTGGAAAAAGTAACTATGTTCGGTCTTCGTAGTGTACTTGAGTAATTATGTAATGTACTTGTCAAAATAATAAAGAAAAGATTTATTATTATTATTATTGTGACTTATTAAAGCATGGGTTTCATGCTTGGGTCATCATGTCTTAGGTCAAAGTCCCCATTGAGGACTTCCAGGATTAATTTTGGGTCTATAGAATTATTGTACATTTAAAGAGACCCTTCTTGGGCTTTTCAATCATGTAAATCGGTTAAGTATTGAGTCAAATATGAATTATAGAACCTCCACACCATGTCAGCCTAAGAGAAGATCAAGTCGGCCTAAGGACCCATTCTACCCCACAATAAGCCTATAAAAGGAAGGACTATGAATTCATTTGTTGCATCACTTCTCATTCTCTCTCTTCTGGGCAGAAGTGCGAAAATATGTTTGTCGGGCATAAGTGCGAAGTAGGAAGCTGGGAAAATATGTTGTTGGGAAGCTAAAGTGAATGTGAGTCTAAGGAAGTTTAAGGAGTTAAGAAAAATTGAAATTTTGGTGGCGGTCTCCTTGTGTTTCATGCTATGGATTGGGAGAACGAAGTCTCCCAAGTTGGACTGCTGCCAGAAGCCGTGAGCTGCCGCAAGTTGTTGCATAGTTGAAGTTGTTGGAAAGAGATCAATCTTCTAGAGGTTAACTTGTTGTGGAGGGAAGGCCTGGTCAAGGTCTAGGGTGAAGAGTCTCAAAGAATACTATTGAAAGGAAGAATTAATTTGACTGGGTTTTCCCCTTGAGGGGGGTTTTTCCCTGGCATGTGCCTACATCTTATGTTCATTGTTTTATGTTATGCTGCTTTGTGTAATTGCTTGATGAACTAAGGAAAGAAGATATAAAGAATCGTAATAGTAAGTAACATCATAATTAATTATCAAGATCGAGAAAATATTTATTGCCTTTATGATTTTCCAACATGGAATCAGAGCTTTGGTGAAGAAAGAAGAAAAAAGTAGATGTACTCATAGGCACTACCTCAGTGAAGGAGTCTATCATTTTCAAAGAGGATGTCTAACTCTATCAAGGGAGAGAACAAGATAGAAGGAGAAACTAATTTTAGATCATGGAAGAAGTGGATTGACCTAATCTTCAAAAAGAAAAAGGTGCTAGATTTGGTAAAAGGAAATGTGAAGAACCCTAGACGGGTTCTAGAAAACCCTAACTAAAGGGTATGCTATTGTGAATATCCGAAACCATAAAATAATTAGGGATATTGTGAAATTTTAGTTGAAGTATTTATTGATGATTTCATGTTTGGGTTTTTGGTATGATAAGGAAATCCTAACTTGTTAGGATGGAATGATAAGATCTAAAATCTCGGAACCTTTGAAGTTTTGGTAATATAGGGTTTGTTATGTTCCACATTAGAACCCTGGCTCATTGGGATTTGGTGGAATGTGTGTTCCGCATTGGAACCTTAGCTCATTGAGGTTTGGTGGAATGTGTGTTCTACATTGGAACCCTAGTTCATTAGGGTTTGGTGGAATGTGTGAGTAAGACCCTTATATTGTCTTAGACTTGATTTATTTTGTATTTGTGTGTTATCTGATCAAACCCTAGTGTAATAAAAATAATTATGTGTCTAACTCTTATTTGATATTGTTTTGAAGTTGGGTTTGATTAACACATGATATGAAATGTATGTTTCATGATGATGAAATATTAGCATATAGAGATATGTCCTTTTGGTTGAATCCCTATCTTGGTCTAGGTCATATTTATTAATGTTATTGGACATATGATATGCTTATGTATGGTTATGAATTCCTATATATGTTTATTGACCTATTAATTGATGGTCATGAATCTTAGGATTCAATGAAGTCCTTGTTTGAGATTCTAGGATGTTGATGTTTGGAAATCTGGGGTGTTATAGCTAACCCCTAGTGAAGTTAAAAGTTGTTTAGTATGTGTGGCATAACAATCTGAAATTTATTAGATGATTGTTGGAAAATGAAAATCTAGGGTTTGGAAGTTAAACCCTAGCAGTGACATTGTTTAGTGTGAAATACAAAATCTGAGATTTATGCATGTAATGATTGTTGAGATTGGAAATCTAAGGTTTTGGAATTAAACCTTAGTCAAAGTAAAATTTCTAAAATATGATGATTTGAGATTTGCATAAGATTGTTGAATTTGTGAAAATGGAATTCTAGGGTTTTGGAGTTGAACCTTAGTCGAACTAGAAATCTCTGATGAATGTTGACTATATGATAATTTGAGATTTGTGAAGAAATTGTTGAAATTTGAATTTTCAGTTGAGTATGATGATTGCTCGGAAATCTAGGGTTTGCAACTAACCTTAGTAGTAGTTGGTCATGTTAGTGACTGATTAATGATTGATTGAAAATCTAGGGGTTTGGAACTAACCCTAGTGGAAGATAGTTAGGTTAATGACTATGTTGTGATTGACATTAATTGATTCTTTTGTATGAAATCTAGGATTTGTATGAATCCCTAGTGAGAAGTCTAACATGTGTATTTTGGAAGGTTGTTAGATGATTTGTAGACCCATATTTGTGTGAATGGTTTCTAGGGTTTGATATATGTTGTATTAAAGTATGTCATACCTTTGGAAGACATTTTGAAACCCTAGATGGAATCGGTGTTGTTATGTAGTAGTCTAGGGTGTATGACAAAGTCCCTAGCAAGATGTTGAAGAGTAAATGTCTCTTGTTTTTAAGTCTGGGTATCTGATATATATATGAAATTCTTCTGTGATTCTTATATGGCTAACATCATGCTTCTATAGTTTTGGTTGTACTTACTATCTAAGCTATGTAGGTACAAAATCTTCAACTTGGTGAAGATGTTCGATGTGACAAGCAAGCTATGAAGGTACACAATCTTCAACTTGGTGAAGATGATCGATGTGACAAGCAAGCTATGTAGGTACACAATCTTCAACTTGGTAAAGATGCTTGATGTGACAAGCAAGCTATGCAGGTACACAATCTTCAACTTGGTGAAGATGATCAATGTGACAAGCAAGCTGTGTAGGTACATAATCTTAAACTTGGTGAAGATACTCAATGTGAAAAGAAATTTGTGTTGGTATACAATCTTCAACTTGGTGAAGATGTTCATTGATGTGATAAGAATGATGGGGATGATAATAAATTTGATGAAATGGTTAGAAGCCAAGAAAGATTCTCCGATGTCGAAAAGAAGAAGTTGATCTCCCAGAGGAAGCATGAATAGAAGAAGATCTCCCTAAGATTAAGAGGGAGTTCAGATAAAGAGGTGCTTCCTGGTTGAGAGGGAGTGACATATATGGTTCTCTGCTTCATGTGAGATGCGCTAGACCAGGACTAACAACCATAAGTTTGAGTGAAGGCCATGAGCAGGAAAAGTAAATTGGAAAATTCATTTTGTAGTGTTGCTAAAAGAAGGAAAGCAAGATCCGGTTGAAGAATAAGTTGTTGCATCTAAACTAGGAAGGAAAACATATGATCAAGGAATCTTTTGTCAAGGATTCAGTTGATAGTCCTACCATGGAAAGATGAGAGGCAAAATCTGTTGTCTATAAGGCCACAAAAGTTTGTACTTGATTATGTACATGTGAAAGATTGTTGTTGTGTCTCTCGAAGGAAAGCATATTGGTTACCAATCAGTTTGATTGGGAGAGATTTGTTATTCTTGTTTTGTTGGATCAAGGGGTGTTAAGGTTTTGTGAGTGAAGCATTTCTTGGGGAGACATTTTATTGACACTTTGTGTTGATGTCTGAGTCCCTGAAGTTAGAAAGGTGGTGTTGATTATTGATCTTTGTTTTGGTTACACACTTGGATTTTGGTTGGTGATTAGCAAGTAAGCTTAATGGTACTTAGAGGGGCTGAAAGCTTGAGTCCACCTTAGTCCCACTTGGATAGATTTCCCTAGTTAGGAATCTATTCCATGGCATTACGATGCTTGAATTGTTGAATGACTGGTTAGATAGATTGCCTTGGTCAGGAATCTAGTCCATGGCATTGCGATGCCTAAATTGTTGAATGATTGGTTGGATAGATTTCCCTGGTCAAGAATCTAGTCCATGGCATTGTGATGCCTAAATTTTTGAATGACTGGTTGGATAGATTGCCCTGGTTAGGAATCTAGTCGTAAATTTCTTCACGGTTCATATAGTTTGAGATCTTCCATTGTATATGTACATTATGAATACCTCCCTAGTTAAGAGGGAGTGTTGGAAAAAGTAACTATGTTTGGTCTTCAATAATGTACTTGAGTCATTATGTAATGTACTTGCCAAAAGAATAAAGAAAAGAGTTATTATTATTATTATTATTATTATTATTATTGTGACTTATTAAAGCATGGGTTTTATGCTTGGGTCACCATGTTTTAGGTCAAAGTCCCCATTGAGGACTTCAAGGATTTATTTTGGGTCTATAGAATTATTGTACATTTAAAGAGACCCTTCTTTGGCTTTTGAATAATGTAAATCAATTAAGTATTGAGTCAAATATGAATTATGGAACCTCTACACCATGTCGGCCTAAGAGAAGATCAAGTTACGCTAAGGACCAATTCTACCCGAAAAGAAGCCTATAAAAGTAAGGACTATAAATTCATTTTGTGCATCATTTCTCATTCTCTCTCTTCTGGGCAGAAGTGTGAAAATCTGTTTGCCAAGCAGAAATTCGAAGTAGTAAGTTGGGAAAGTCTGTTGTCGGGAAACTAAAGCGAATGCGAGTTTGGGGAGTTTAAGGAGTCAAGAAAAATCAGAATTTTGGTGGTGGACTCTCTCTGCTTATTGCTCTGTATTGAGAATGAAGTCTCCCAAGTTGGACTGCTATCGAAAGCCATGAGCTACCACAAGTTGTTGCATAGTCGAAGTTGCTAGAAAGAGATCAATCTTCTGGAGGTTGACTTGGTCTGGAGGGAAGGTCTGGTCAAGGTCTAGGGTGAAGAGTCTCAGAGAATACTATTGAAAGGAAGAATTACTTTGACTAGGTTTTCCCTTCGAGGGGTTTTTTTACCTGGCATGTGCCTACATCTTGTGTTCATTGTTTTATGTGCTACTGCTTTACGTAATTGCTTGATGAACTAAAGAAATAAGATATAAAGAATCGTAATAACAAGTAACATCACAAGTAATTATCAATATCGAGAGAATCTTTACTGCCTTTCTGATTTTCCAACAAAGGTAAATCTTGAACAATCGACAACATTAGAAGTATTGGTAAATGAAACTAAGTATCAATTTATGCAAAAAAATAAAACTATATTGTTAATAACAACTTGAAAAAAATTGCTTCACTGCCAAAAAATAAAAATGAACATAGATCGAGAAAACTTTCAGGATTAATACATACACAAAAGTTATTAACTATGAGGGGAATTTATGAAATAAGTTTCTCTGGTCTTGAACCTATTAACAGTAGAAACTGATATTGACAGTGTACATGTTTCTCCATGTGAGCCAATCTATGTTCAAAGCGATTTAGTTCTTCTTGTAAATGCTCTTAACCCCTCTGTAGATTTGTTAATCTATCCTGCATCTGCCACTGATTGTGTTGGAGATCATTCATGAATGAGATGATAGTATTTTAATCATCATGTATGTTTCTTATGAGTTGTTCTAGAAGCATTTTGAGATATGCAATCTCATTACCAAAGTTATGTTGATCAAATGTAGAGTCATTAAAATTAGTTTATTTTTAGGACTAGGATATATAGCCTCCACCTGACCAATGCTCTCCAAGTGAAATTTACTTGACACTACTCGTTCACCAATTCCATGCCTCACTTTGCCTCATTCACATGACATCCTGTATTTCACCATAAAATAAAAAGACTTGAATACGTTAATGCTATGGACAGGCAAAACTAAAGAAATCTTTTACATTAAACATAACAACAACTCAACTAATAAGTACAACAACCCACTTGCATTGTGATGAACCAAGACCCAGTCCCAAAAAAACTATCTAAATGAATAGTCACAGATTGCAAAAGAAAAGCTACAGAATAACAACTAATAATAACTTAAGATATTGAAACTGGAGCATAGAAGTGTTCCACCTTACTTTGTTATCGAATTTAGAAATAACAAAATAGTAAGTAATCAATTTTTTCGAATAAGTAACGTTTAATTCCCATGGGTATCATGTATCCATATGCCTCTCTTTAATTCGTTGTCTATACCCTATGTCAATGCAGATCATCATTGATTTAGTCGTTGCTCTGCTCTAGGTGTAAAATCTTATTTTCCCCATTTTTTTCACAAACCAAAAAGTATTTCCCTAAGTTAATTTGGGTATTTCTCTATTTCTTTTTTTGGTTAACGTAAGCATTTATTCAATGAATCGACATGTAATCAATAGATCGTTTCAATGCTTAATAACACTTACTCTAACACATTATATAAGGATTATTGTTTTTTAACAAATCAATTAATATTACAAAATTGTCTTTTTGGTATTTATTCAACAAATGCATGCATAAACATGGCTCCACAACTAGTATCCATTCTAGAAAACTAGAAGGATGTGTGGAAAAATGACATGTGTGGCAGAACCTTTGTTCCCTCTTCTTTACACTTTCATATAGGTTACCCCTCTGCACATATCAACTTTCTGGAGTGTGGATTACGAATATTAAAAACTTAATTAAGGATAATAATGAAATGGTTATGCCTCACATTGAAATTTGCGGAGTTCAGAGATGCAAGATTAATTGATTAAAAGAATGCATTGTTTGCATTTTGTTGTTAATAGCAAAATTAGTAAGCAATAAATGTATTACACACAGTAAAAAAATTCCATAATTCAAGCAATTTGGATAAATAACAGTTGATTTTGTCTAAGTAATCGAGGTAGCAAATAAATATCTACCCACGTTACATTGCTTCAGAAAACTAGTTTCATATGTAAATAACCTAACTAAACACAAACCTCATACTGAGTCCTTTACATAAGTATTTTTCCTAACAAATTCTGGAGTTGCTGTCACCCCATCCTTTAATTGCTTATCTTTAATGGCTATTATCTTTGAGCATTGAAAAAAATACAATTATAAATAATTGCCTCTTTTTGTATTGCATTACAAAGGTATTTCAACTTCTTCAACGTCCTCGTTCAAAACAAAATGATAACTGAGCAGAGAAGACAAACAATATTATGAATGCTCTTGCCATAAAGAGTGCATCTATAAGCTATGAGTTTCCCAAAAATGTCAACTGGGCTTTCTACTTTATTCCTTGATATCGTAAAGATTATGGGCTTACTAAGTGATGTATATTTTGCCATGTTGCTTTCTGCAATGTTGAAACAAGAATGCTTAAACTCTATCCTCCATTTCATTTATAGATTCTGAACAATTGTCCATATTTCATTCGTTTGTGTTCCCCTGTTCATTCTGACCTAGACAACCTTTAGATGAGAGGAGCCAGTTACAATTTCTTCTTAATCTGAACAACATAAAAATGTGATAACTCTATAGCATGAATAAACAAGAATCAAGAAACAATAACCATTAACAAAATTCAATAGGCTTGAATTCACATAAGTTTTAAATATATAATGATTTTACCATTACTCTGCTACAAATGCTTATGATCTTAATATTACTTGCGATTAATATCTTAAAAGATATATGTTAATCATATAATTAAGCCTTAACTAGGTTTTTACGATATCTTAATTACGTATCTATTATTATTTTATATCCAATAATTGCCAAAATGTTGTCAATAAAGAAGACAATGTGCGTAAGAAATGTGCAAAGCATATCATTTTAATCTGTTATAACGGATTTATGTGTCATTTCGTCGAATAAATGGTGAACATAATATTATATAATATTGATAAATACGATCTTCTTGATATGTTTGCGACGAATAATCATTACACATGTGCATAGTTTGAAGATGCAAAGAAAACTTCCATTGCGCAGAAGAAATATGTGAATAGAAGTATGTGAAGGAGATCCACACATCGTTTCAATTGGTTATGTTGGATACTAGTTAAGAATACCTAAGCATACTCTTGAATTGTTTGCAAATAGTAAATGTTATTAATCACTTGAATGATGTGATGATTACGCGTTGATTCACTGAATACATGTCGAAAATAGTATTTTATAATATCGATAGATACAATTTTATTGATATGTTTGCAGGCAGTAATCATTACAAAATGCATCAGAGTAAATGCTACTAAGCACTTGAGCGATGACGTGATTGCGTAACAATTTGCTGAATGGATATTAATAGTACTGCTAAGCCTTAATTATTTCTTCAATGTTAAGTGCAGAGTTGTATGCACCATAGTCAGTATCTGTCACTGCAAGTTCCCGCATCTTCACAAGCATTTCCATCTCAACATAGTTTTTCAATATATGGTTGCCTTGCACACTTGTCCTTTCTCACATACTTTGGTACTAAATGCTTTCAACATTTTGCACGTTACATGTTATCATTACAAATTACGTAATATAATATGTTATAAACACTAATGTTTACCAATAATCCTTGGTTCTATTGGTATATGATTGGACATGTACAAATGATATGGACAACATGCTTGCATTTGGCTGTTGTAATAGTGATGTATGTTAATCGGATAAAATACACACTAATTCTTTGATTAATTAAGAGACATAGCCTTAATAATGCACTGTGGGGAATTGCAGTATTTAGAGTTTTGTGCATTTGATAGTTTGAAGAGCCTCATACTAAATGCATAGTGCGAAGGAAGCTTCCTTCACACAATGAAAGCTTTCATTGTAAGCTTCGCACATTACTAGATATCTTTGTCTCAACAATCTTCACTTTGAGAGATGTGTTAATGTGTTTTGATGTGACATGTAGCTTCAACGGCTTCAATCGATTAAAAACTAGTATTGTGCAGAAGGAAGGTGAGTGAGAGAACTGTGTGGAGGGAGAATGCATGTGGAAGTGTAGAACATTGTGGAAGAAAAATTGTGTTTGTTATTGTGCATATTTGTTCTCACACACAAATGAGAAATTAAAAACACATTTCAATTAATCTTAGACAATAAGTGTTCAATTCAAAAATGCTTAAAGAAATCTAAGTTTTATGAAGCTTTCATGAACATAAATCCAAATTAGCTTAGAGAGCCTAACAAAGTTTTAACAAGTAATGTGTCCATAATTGCAGTGGTAAGATGCTCATCATGCATTTTTTGACATGCATGTTTCCAACACATACTTGATTAGTTTTTTAGGGGGCTTGTTACGGATGGTTTTTTCCAAAGTTATTTTCTACGTGCTTTGTTAAGTTGTAATTTTTCTAGTTGTCAGAAATGCAAACACGAAGATAATGCTTTCATTGTGGAGTGTGAAAGTATGGATGAAGCTATGTGAAGATGCTTTTCATTATGCGAGATACAGATATATGGATGAAAGCTATGCAAAGGTGGTTTTCATTGTTCAAGATTGAGGTTCTATGTAAGAGCTAGAGTACCATTTCTATAAGGAATGTAGAAATTCTTTGTAGATTCAAACTACATATTGTGATATGCTAAAACAATTGGCTCAAATCTACTCTAATCATCAGTGGAAACAAAAATTGGTCGATGAAATCACGAAGCAAAAAAGGAAGAATTTCAATCACACATAACACAATAATTTATCTGGGGAAAGCCTGAGCTAAAAACCCTGCTATCTGTATATTTCATTAACTAGAAGATATGAGAAGCAATACGATGCTTTTTCAACCCGAACAATCTCTGCACAAGTACAATCTATCTCATTGGTTCACAAACCAGCTCAAGGCAATACTTAGCCAAATTTGTTGCCTGCCAAGCTCCTATTTCCTTGTGATGTTCCATTGGGAATTAGCCCATATTTAATTGGGAAATTCCTCATCATAACCGTGCAATCCATCCATAGGCCTTCCTCTGATTGCATGCATCATTAGTTTAATTTAGATGATTTTACAACTGATATTACACTGTCCCTTAACTTTAATCTCAATTGGGTCTTCCTCTAAACTGACATGCATGATTTATTTTTGAGTGAATTATCAGCTATCTAATTGATCATTGCATGTGGATTAAATCTAATTTAATTCACTTGACCAAACACTATTTCCTCCAACAGTTAGAACTAGTTTAAATGAATTTAACTCAGTTAAACTAAATTAAATATTTAAAACTCAATAAGAACTCAACGTGGGCCCCTAAAATTTAGGGATCACTCTACATGACTCTAGATAGACTTCCAACTGGGATTTACTGAGCCAACTAAGTCAAATTAACTTCATTAACTGCTACAAGCTACAATGAGAATATTATTACAATTTAATTCAATTAAATTAGGATTTTCTTGTTGCTATTTTAAAACTCCCCTCAACAAGAAAGGGATTATCTGCTGCCCTGGTCCTGCCTCTGTGAAACTTGAATTTGCATCTTGGCAATGCCTTTGTCAAAATATATGCATCTTGCTCCTATGTAGGAATGTACTCCAACAACATGGTTCTCCCTTGCACACAATGTCATAGATGGTGATACCAAATGTCAATATGCTTGGACCAATCATGAAAAAAGGATTCTTAGAGAGTTTGATACGACTCTGATTGTCACAGTAAATCACTATTGGATCCATCTGCTGACCAAACAAACCAACAAGAATCTTCCTCATCCAGATAATGTCACAAGTTACTTAACTAGCAACCATGTACTTTGCTTCTACTGAATTGAGTGCAACTGATCTCCGCTTCTTGTTGTACCAAGAAATTGTTGTTGACCCAATACTGAAGATTCCCCCTATTGTGCTCTTCCTATCGGATGGACTCCCTGCCCAATCTAGATCTGTGAAGCCTTGAAGCTTCACTCCCCTTGTCCATCTATACCAAAGACCAATCTGAGTGGTGCCTTTAAGATATCTAAACACATGTTAAGTTGCCTTCCAATATAGTTTGGTTGGCTTAACCATGGCTTGACTAAGCTAGTTAACTACATAACACATGTCCGGTCGTGTGTTCACCAAATATATAAGTGAACCCACAAGCTGTCTATAAATAGTAACCTCCACTACTTCACCTGAAGTAGCATCTTCCTTCCAATTAACAGCTAGAGGAGACTTCATGGGTTTACTTCTCTCCATGTGGAACTTCTTTAATATCTCGTTGGAATACTTTCCCTGAAAGACAAACAGTTCCTTAGCTCCTTGCCATACTTCCACACCAAGAAATTAATGCATGAGCCCCAGGTCCTTCATCTCAAACTCTCTTGTAGGATCCTCTTTGTAAGAATTAATCAAATTCTCATCACCAGTCATAATCAAATCATCGACATATAATACAATAATCAACAATTTACCTTAAACCACAATATGGTAAAGGTTCGCATCTACTTCACTTTTAGTGACACCCAACCTAGTGAAATAGTTGTCAATCCTGGTGTACCAAGCACAGGGTGCTTGTTTCAGTCCATATAATGCTTGCTTGAGTCTCGACACATGCGACTCTCCGTTGAATGTCTCAAAATCTTTCGGCTACTCAATATACACCTCTTCCTCAATCATGCCATTGAGGAATGCTATCTTTACATCCATCTAATGTATCTTCCATCCCATTTGCGCTGACAGTGCTAGAATATATCTGATTGATGAGTACCTTTCTACAAGAGAGAAAATCTCATCGTAATCAATACCCTCCACATGAGAGAACCATTTGACCACAAATCTATCCTCATGTTTCTCCACACTCCCATTTGCTGCTTGCTTTACCTTGTAAATCCATCTGGAACTTACCATTGACTTGCTTGTTGGTCTTGGGACCACCTCCCAAACACTGTTTTTGATAATGGAGTCATACTCCTCAACGATGGCATCAAACCACACTGGTTGTTGCAATACTTCCTCGAATGAGGATGGCTCCATCTCTACACTTTTGCTTATCAAAGCCATGTAGCCAGTGTACCGCTCTGGTGACCTCCTCTACCTACGCTGTGATGTGAGTGCTCCCACATTCTCTCTAGAATCATGCAATAGCTTGTCAGCCTCTCTAGCGCACTTTCTCCCATCTATGGAAGTCTTTGCATGAGTGGGTGTTTCCACTCCCTTCTCCTCTCGATGTGGTTGCTCCACATCATCCTAAGGTTCCTCCTTTGGAGCTAAAAGCTCCTCAACTACATGTAGCTGAAGCTCCCTCTCAAGGGAACATCTCATGGCCTTCTATTCATTGAACTTCACATCTCTACTAACTAGTGTCATCCTGTTGGTTGGTAGGTACAACCGATAGTAGTGAGGTGTATCAGTGTACCCCACAAATATGCCCAACTCAGCTGTTGGCTCTAGCCTTTTTCGTGCATCCTTGGGAACATGGAAGTAGACTGATGAACCAAAGATATTTAAGTGTGCCACATCTGGTTTCTTCGCTGAAAACGCTCGTTCTAGTGTACTCATCTCGAGAATTCGATGAGGGCTTTTGTTCAGCAAATAAACAACTGTGTTGCATGCTTCAGCCCTCAAGTGTAATGGTAGGCCCTGATCATGCAACATCACCTATGCCACTCCCACAATACTTTTGTCATTCCTTTCATCCACCCATTTTGCTGTGGGTTATGAGGTGTTATCAGCTCCCATTGAATGTCTTCTGTTGCATAGAAGTTATTGAATTCATTCGACACATACTCTCCACCGTTATCACTTCTGATAGATTTAACTTTCCTGCTAGTATCTTTTTCGACAAGTGCTTTAAAATTCACAAAACTTAGTGAACGTATGATCTTTCTTTTTCATGAAGAAAATCCAACACTTACGAGAAAAATAATAAAAAAATATTACACAATACCTGTGCTTGGCCATGGATGTTGTCAAGAATAGTCCACACACATCTAAGTGAACTCGATCAAGTATCACTTACGCTTGACTATCTTTGTCATGAAAGGAAGCTTTGGTGTAGTTCCCCAATGTACACCCTTTGCATGTGTCTCTCTGCTTAAGTGTACCCTTGGGAAGTCTTGTAGAAATTTGTTGCATGATCTTCAAAGCTCCGTGGTGCAAGTGACCAAATATTGTATTCCACAACTCACCAATGTCTCAGCTCTGCACCTTCTCTTCTTTAATGCTCAAAGCAACCCAATCTTCTACCTACAATTTGTAGAGGTTCTTCACTCAAACCCCGATCCGTTTCACCTATCCTGTGGCTATGTGATGAAGGAAAGCCTTTCCCTTACTAAATATCACAACATAGCCTTGATCCTCCAACATGGCAATAAAAACTAAGCTCTTCTTCAAACCCAAAACATACATGACATCTCTCAATGCGAGGGGAGAACCAGACTCCCTCTGAAAGGTAATAGTACCGATGTCAATTGTGCTATACCTCCCATAATCTCCCATCTCGATGTGCATCTGGAGATCTTTCTCCTCCAAGTTACTAAAGATCTCTTTGTTTCGGTCATATGGAATGAAGCTCCACTATCCAGGTACCACACACTACCCATCACTGATGACACTATGCAAGTGATGAGGGTGAAATCTAGTTCTAATTGCAAAGTAAGAGCCTCACCTGCCACTCCTCCTGATGGATTCTTATCGGCCTTCTTGTATGGAAACTTTATGGCATAGTGTCCTAGCTCGTGATAGTGAAAACACTTGATTTTCGACATGTCCTTATTATTGCCGCCTTGACTGGAATCAGATTTGGAATGTGATTACTTCCCCTTCTATTTCTTCACCTTTCCAGCTAAGGTGCAATTCTCCTCATCATCATGCTTTGATGAGGATCCGTCTCTGGTGTTCAGCCGAATCTCTTCCTGTACCAAGTCAGACCACAATTGCTCCCACTTTGGTAGCTTCTCCCTCCCATTAACTAAGCCCTGGTAGTTGTGCCAACTCTTGGGAAGTCTTAGAAGTTCTAGGTTCATAATATCGACTTATGCAACAGTAACCCCGACACTTCTAAGCTCAGCCCGACATTGGGTGAACTTGGTCAAGTACTTTGGAATTGAGTCACCCTTCTCCATCTTGAACTTTCTGAGCTTGTCCTTCAGTTCCAACTTCCTATGGTCACCGTTGTTTTGAAACAAGTTCGCCAATGCCTTCCACATTGCAAATGGAGTTTACTTACCATGAACATTCGAGACAATATGATCTCGAACTCCCTCTAGGATAATCCTTCTCGCGTTTTCCACACACTTTCTCCATTCAACCATATCTTTAGCGTCAGATGTTGGAGGCTTCAGGATATCACGATCTATGAATTCCTTCAGCCCGTTGTCTTCCAACACTACCTCCATCCTATCCTTCCAAGCTATGTAATTCAAGTTGCCCTCCAGGGCATACTCAAGTCTCAAACCGTAGAATGACATCATGCTGACTCTGAAGTATGAAACTGAAAATTCGATTTCACCTGCACAACGAACTCGTATTCTCCTCTTCTATAGTGATTTAAGCATCGATACCATGTAGAAATTCCTTGTAGATTCAAACTTCATATTTTGATATGTTAAAACAATTGACTTGAATCTCCTCTACTCATCAGCAGAAACAAAAATTGATTGATGAAATCACGAAGCAGAAAAGGAAGAATTTCAATCACACATAACACAATAATTTATCTAGGGAAAGCCTCAACTAAAAACCCCACTATCTATATATTACATTAACCAGAAGATTTGAGAAGAAAATACAATGTTTGTTCAACTTGAGCAATCTTTGCTCAAGTACAATCTATCTCACTGCTTCACAATCCAACTCAAGCCAATACTTAGCCAAATCTGTTGTTTGCCAAGCTCCTATTTCCTTGTGTTGTTCCCTTGGGAATTAACCTATATTTAATTGGGAAATTCCTCACTCATAACTACGCAATCCATCCATAGGCCTTCCTCTGATTACATGCATCATCAGTTTAATTTAGATAATATTACAACTGATAGTACACTGTCCTTGAACTCTAATCTCAACTGGGTCTTCCTCCGAATTGACACACATGAGTTATTTTTGATTGAATTATCAGTTCCCTGATTGATCACTACATGTGAATTAAATCAAATTTAATTCACTTGACCACTCACTAGTTCCTCCAACAATTAGAACTAGTTTAATTGAATTTAACTCAGTTAAACTGAATTAAATATTTACAACTCAATAAGAACTCAACTTGGGCCCCTAAAATTTAGGAATCACTCTACATGACTCTAGATGGACTTCCAACTAGAATTTACTGAGCCAACTAAGTCAACTTAACTTAGTTAACTGTACAAGCTGCTATGAGAATAGAATTACGATTTAATTCCCAATTTAATTGAAGGATAAATTAAATTAGGATTTTCTTGTTGCTATTTTTAACAAGGAAAGCTCTGCACTCCGCACAATGAAAGCTTCTTCCATTATCATTTTACTTGCCCCTTTGTGCGGGATTCTTACAAACGGACAAGTTCAGTTTGAGATTTGAGTATTCAAAGGATTCAACAATATCTAAATTCATAGATCAACTTAGAAAAGTGAGACAAAAGACTAAGTAAATAACCTACAAGGAAAGTTGAGTTATGCCAATTCTAATTGTTTTGTACAAAATAGAATCCAAAATCATCAAACTATTTATTTATTTTTATACCTCGTGATCAAAGTCAATCGTTTAAAAATTAGCATTGTGCGAAAGGAAGGTGTTCGGGAAAATTGTGCAGAGGGAGAATGCATGTGAAAATACAAAACATTGTGACAAAAAATTTGTGTTTTTTATTGCACATACTTGTTCTCTTTCACGAATCAAACTTTAAAACACATTTCATTTAATTTTAGACAATAAGTGTTCAATTCATGAATGCTCAAAAAAATCTAAGTTTTATGAAGATTTCATGAACATAAATCCAAATTAGCATAGAAAACCTAACAAAATTTTAACAAGTAACGTGTCTGTAGTTACATTGGCCAAATGTTCATCATGCATTTTTTAACATGCACGTTACCAAAACATATTAGATTAGTTTTTGAGATGGCTTGTTACTAATGGTTTTTTCCAAAATGATTTTCTACGTGCTCCGTGAAGTTGTCGTTTTGCTAGTTGTCGGAAATGCAAATGTTCAAAATGCGGACATGTGGATCAAGCTTTCATTATGGAGTATGGAAGTTTGGATGAAGATATACAAATATGCCTTTCATTATGTGAGATACAGAGATGCAGAGGAAAGGTATGCAAAGGTGGCTTTCATTGTGTGGGATTGAGGTGTCATGTAAGAGCAAGAGCACGATGTCTATAAGGAAAGCTCTACACTCCGCACAATTAAAGTTTATTCCATTATCATTTTACTCGCCTCTTTGTGTGGGATCCTTACAAAGGGACAAGTTCAGTTTGATATTTGGTTCAACAATATCTAAATTCATAGATCAACTCAGAAAAGTGAGACAAAAGCCTAAGTAAATAACCTACAAGGCAAAAGGAGTTATGATAATTCTAATTGTTTTCTAGGAAATAGAATCCAATAGCATCAAAGCATATATTTATTTATTTTATACCTGTTGACTAAAGTCCGTTGACTATTGATTATTTTTCAGAGTTTTTACAATTTTAACAAAAGTTTCGGGAAAATGCTAAATATTCTTATTTTTTTGTGAATTCAAAAATCATTTTCTAATGTTTGGAAATCTTATTTATAATTTCAATTGGCAGGGTGAGGCTTGATGTGACATAATTCCCCGCGGTGAAGGGAAATTTATTTAGGTATTTGTCAGTGCTTGACAAATCATTTTAAAATTAAAAAAGGCTAATTTTGTGAGTGGCCATTTCTTCGATGAAAATATGCAGAAGTAACTTTGAAATATTAATTTAATATGAAACTACTATGATTTTATTGTACAGAGAAAGGGTGTGAAGGAAGTGCGGGAGAAAGGGTGTGAAGAGAAATTATGTGTTGGGGAATTTGTTAAAGAGCAAGGACTATATCGAGTGAAGTTTTCTTCGTGCGCGCTTTGCATAAGGATAATTTAATATGTGGAGTCGAGACATGGACAAAAAGTCTAATTCTGTGATATACGAAGGAAGGATAAAGGCTGTGGGGGAAGTGCGACCGAAAGGGCGTGCAGAGGTGGCTTTTATTATGTGCAATGCAGATGTATGAAAACAAAACATTCTTGAATAATGATAAAACGCAGACCTCACACTGCCTTCAACAATGAATTAGCAATAGAGGCAGAGACTATTCTATGTTGCATCTATTAGTCTTGTTATGTGTTGGAATCACTATAATTCCCAAAACACTTGGGGACGAAAAAGTCTACCACCTTCGTATATTATTATTATTACAAAATATAAATTGGTTGCGTAGATGGATGGAACTCTGAAAACCCTCGTTGTGGCCAGGGTTTTTCCTTTTCCGACCAACCTAAGCTTAGTTTGCATGAATATTTTTCAGATCTCTTATGTAGATCGTTCAATGGCGAATCTTGATGATCCAACAAAAAAGTCAATTTATTTTGCAGACATGGTTTCTGGTCAAGCAAGCTCTTCTTCAATTTCATATAGTTATGTGTTGAAATTCAGTTATGGTCTTCCAATTGTACATGAAGTTCCTTCTCTCAACATTCCTATGGTTGAGGAAGCTATCAATTGTGAAAAATATTGTTCAAAAGCATGGTTTGGTTTTCATGTTTAATGGGTTTTGTTTGCAGTTCGCTGATCTACACAAATGGATCTATGAGACATGGAAGCCTCTTTTGACGGATGAGTTGAATATTTACCATATGGCTCAAGGTTTTTTAGTTGTGGTTTTTGATAATATTGAGGACAAGAAGGCCATTTATGAAGTCAGGCCGTGGTTTTGGGGTAGTGTCAGTCTCTTCATGTAGCCGTGAACTCCCGCTTTTGATCTGGTAACGACACCAATCTCCATGGATCCAATTTGGGTAAGGCTTCCCAACCTTCCCTTGCAATTTTGAAATCTTCCATTGGTATCTTCTATTAGGAATGTGTTAGGAATTTTTTTTGCCATAGTCCTAAAACTGAAATGTTTTATGAGACTACTTATGCTCGAATATGTATGGAAATGGAATTCAACAAGGGTTTTCCCACTAAAATCAATCTAATAGCTCCAAACTATGTTTGGGTCCAAAAGCTCACTTATGAAAATGTTTTATTCTGATGTAGAGCATGCTATGAAATGGGGCATGTAATTAAAAACTACCCCAGGTGTTTATGGAACAACAAATATTAGAAAAAAATTGAAGGCCCAAATGGTGGGAAGGAGCTCAGGGCTATCACTTTATGGCACATAAAGAGGGAGAGATTTAGGATAAGAAAGAACTAGAAGATAAGAAGGAAGCATATACTACCAAAGAAAATGCATCAGTGGCAACAAAAACCAACCAAGAAAAAACACATGCCAGTGAGAATCCTTCAGATTCAACGAAAGTGGAAAAGCATAAAACCCTAGTGGAAGACAAATCTCCCCCTGAATCCATAAGGATTTTTGTTAGGAAAGCATCTTCTTGGGAAAATCAAGCAGATAAGGAAGAATTCAAAAACCACTTGCCAAAGAAAGATACACCAGAAATAGAAGAAAATGTGGGTTGCACATAAGTTCAGAGGAAAGGAAAAGGTATTTCACCAAGGAAAAGAAGAAATTAGACTAAATGAAATAAAAAGTAGTAAATAATGAAATGTAAATGTGTCTAGATATTGGGGTTTTTTTAGAAAATTTTTAGGTGGAAAGGGTATGAATGTTTTGTGTCATGGTGAACTCGCTTGAGGATTTGGATTGAGCCTTTGTGCTTAATTTCAAACTTGCAAGGACGATTGGAATATTTAAAGGTTTCGACCTTGTAACCATATTTTTTTAATAATACAAATTCCTACCCATTTCGTTTAACAAAAAATTCTACTACCTTTGTGATACTAAGACTGTCTCTTGGATTGCCTGGTTCTTACTCACGTTCGTTCTAATTTCAAAATATTTGTGACACTACCAACATTTTTGACTTGTTAAGTCAACAACACTATGGTGATCTAGGAACTCTTCTATTCCTTTTTTCTATCATAGAAATAAAATGTTAAATAATCTCAATTAATCTCTTACTTTCTTAAGGTCTCATAAACCATATTAACCTTAGTGGACGTTAATCATCATCCTCATCATGAAAATGTAATTTATTAAATATTATTTTTTATTATATTTATATGTTAAATTTTGTTTACATATTATTTTACTACATTAATATACTTTATTAGCTTAATATATTATTTCATTATGTTAATATATAGAAATGTGTGCGTGTGTAGTTTTTCAAGTTGTCTGAGTTCTCTAGAGATTACATCAGGCTTGACCCATGGCTTGAGAAACTGTGATCGCGTGGCATCTAAGTCGTCAAAATCACTTGGGGATCGCACTTGACCTGGGCCACAACATCCATTAACATGACAAGATTTTTTCCCATAAAGTTTCAAACTGATGACCTTCACATCATGCACTGACTTAACAATTCACCTCATTGTCATCTATTCTACATCTCAAAGACATAAATAACATTATATGAAAATACAATAAAATTAACAATCTAATTGATTCACAAAGTGTTAATTTATGAGACTTTTATGTTTACTATAAACATATATATATTAAAATAATTCATATAAACAATATGTATTAAAAAAAAATTTAATTCATAACCACACTATAAAATAAGTATTATTAAATTTTTGGAAATAAGATTTATATATATCTCAGTCTTTATTCTATATTATTTTTTTAAATAGTTATAATAAATTACATGTGTGTAATGATTAGATAAAAATATTTAAATTGAAATTATTAAAAAATATATATTTTATTGAATATTATATTAATATTAAAATTATAATTTAAAAATTATTTATATTTCAATTTCACTTTCCAACTCTGATTTTGAAATTTCAATTTTTTTTACAGCATAATAAAAACAAGGGTTACATGGTAGCTAGTCTTTGTCGCCTAGTTTAAATATAGCTAAATTGAAGTAAAAAACAATAGTGACATAATGAGACAAAGCAATTGACTATTGCATGCAAAATTGGAGCAATTTACATAGAAAATCTATCATGTAGTCCATTGTACCATTAAATTTATTGATTATGAGTAAATGGGGTAGATTGATTATTGTAGTGGGAAACTAGACCATTTTGCCAAAAAATATGTTGTGTAGTGGATTGTACCATAAATGTAGATAAAGTAGTATTCCTAGTGTGGCCCGACCATTGAGTCTCACTTGAAGTTATTCAATGATTTTTACTTTAATGTTTTTATTGGTAGGTTGCTTGTTGTTGTTGATTTGTTTAATAAAATTTGGGTATAAAAAGCTATGATCACCACCTAATCCATCAAAAAAGTTGTTTTGTTGGTTAAATTGTTTAATAGAAATTTAGTATAAAAAACTATGAGCATTGTCGAATCCATCAAAAGTTTTCTCTCCAAACTCAAGTAACTATTTATTAATATATCTTCACAACTAGTTTTGCACACGAGTTATAAGCCATAACTTATATAGAAATAAGTCTCAATTCACGTAATTGAATTATACGAGTTATAAGCCATAACTTATGTAGAAATAGGTCTCAATTCACGTAATTTAATTATACGTTGAACAACCTGACAAAGAACTCATCATATTATGGAAATATAGATAATATAAGATATAATTAATGTACAAATTTTTAAGAACAATGAAATTACCATAATTGAGATTTTATTAAAAATAAATTTATTATATTTCATTTTAACTTTCCATATTTAATAACAATATAAAATGTCAACTCCCAAGCATCATGTTCCTTTCCTCAGCACTTCACTTCTCATTTTGTCTTTAACAAACAAGGAGGCCTGTACGACAGCTAGTCCCGGCCTTAAGCTTAAGCGGGAAGAGCAGGGAGTGGGTGGTTGAGGACTAAACCAATAAATAATAACACTAACAACATACTTGAAGCAATCAAGAAAACATGGTGATCCTCACGCACTTGAGTTGGGGACTAAAAGTTCGGTTCAAGTCAATTAGGAAAATGTTCTGAGATGGATAATCCTTAAACAAGAACCAGTGTGTGGCATGGGTTGACTTTGAAGTTTGAAGCAGTGAAGAAAACATGGTGATCCTTGGTAGGGTAGGCCATCTAGCCGGCATGGGTTTACTTCGAAGTTTGAAGCAGTGAAGGAAACATGGTTATCCTTGGTAGGGCAGGCCATCCAACTGCTTATCGATGCCATTCTCCCTTTGCCTTATCCTTTATCACACACTTTGAAAACAAGCAGTTAAGGTAAGTGTTATGTGGAGTATTCATTTCCTAACACCTTACTTGTTTCAGCTATGACCTGAAACATCTTTGGGAATAAAGAAGGGAAATCATACAACATACAAGAAAGTTCATGACTGTCGAAATTATAGCAACATGCTCTAGTCCATGAAAATTAATGAGAATAAATCATTCCCTAAGACCTTACTTGTTTCGGCTCTTACATGAAACATATTTCTGAATAAAGAAGGGAAAGCATACAACATACAAGAAAGTTCCCGACTTTCGAAATTATAGCATACATTCTCTAGTTCATGAAAATAAATGAGAAGAAATCATGTATTGGATAAAACTTGTCCAACCAAGCAATTGAACAGGCAACTGCATGGTTAAACTAATTTCCCTACCTGAAGCATAATTCCTTTTTCTTGAATCAAACACTTACAGAACTTTTATAAAACAAATTATATAAAACAACACATTTTGAAATAGAACATAGTTGTTACTGAGAAACAAGTGCCGCAACTCATTTTCTAGTGAATCAATTTTAGGTTATCTTATAACATATTATTCACCTGCATGCCAAACTAGCATAGATCCATCTGAAAGATTGCGAGCGCGGCTGCAAAGTATTCAAGTTCATGTAGTAGAGGTGGCATCAAATCAACAATCAATCCTTATCCACCCCATGCACAACATTTGTCTAGTTGTAGAATTACTAAATTTAGTTGAATACTGAGCAAAGGCTCTCCTGTAATGGATTCAATGTAGTCCATATTCGCAAAGCAACTTCGATGAATAAACCTTCCTCGAGGTGCCTCACAAAATCAACAACTTACAAAATCAGGCAACTGTTGTTGCCATTCTTCAGAAACTGGGTGCCAATAGAATAATTCTAAGCCGATGAGACAAATGAAAATAAAAATTAAACCAATGAAACTATGAAAAACTATGATAAAATAATGGGTCCCACTCCCTGCATTTATCACACCTAGAAATTAAGCAGCTCAGGGGAGTGTTGTGCAAAATTTTCGTCCCTTGAAACAAAACTTGTTTTAAGAAAGGAGTTTTCACGAACAAGCTGTTTGTCTTCATCACCGGCAGAAGCCTGAAGGATGTCAACATGTGCTTGTTCCTAAATAGAATATATGCGTAGAAACAACCAAAATTCACCTATACATTAGTAGCCCTTGGCGGCCTTCGAGAATTGGGACATTGTCAATTTATGTCCATTTGCAGATCAAATTATTGATTATTCTTATTACCACATGCATATACTATTTTGGTATTCAACAAATAAGATTTTGGTTTTTCCTTTTCTGAAAGAAACAACTAAATTATGATATTATTTGCAGCTACTGTGATTTCAGCTGTAGTAATTGAGTTAATTCCATACGAAATCTACATGCATGGATTTCAAAGTATTTCAATGCCAAATGCTAATATAAGCACTAGTCATTTTGAAAATTGATCATAAAGAAATAGCATGATATGGGTTAAAACACACTATATAAAATAACATGTAAGTTGGGATTGCTCCTTGAAATTTCAAGATGATGGAGTTATTTTTTCATGGCAAATAGTAGGCATTTTGGGAAGGTCCTTATTTGTGACTCAGGATGTTGCACATATCATACAAGTTGGGAAGTGTGTATTGAAGTGGATGTGATGAAATGACTTCCTCAATCTATTAAACATGTGGGCAATGGTAGAATGTTTTTTCATTCCATAAGATATTTGCACTTTCCAAATGTCTACCTTGCATGTCAGGCCTTAAACACTTAAGCTTAGTATGTGTAATTAAGTTGTACTATTAGCTATTACTCTTGCTTAGATATGTCATATTACATCATGTTATAAGTACTCGTTTCCATATTCTATAAGGTAGAAGCTCATATAATATGGATATATAATTACTCCTTGTTTAGCCTACTAAGATATTTTCACTTTCCAAATGTCTACCTTTCATGTCAGGGATTGTATTGTCATGTGAAATATTGCCCTTGCAGAGGGTACCCAAGTCTGGTCAACCTAGCTCTACTAATTTTCTAGGTAGGAAGGCTGAAAAGTTAAACATAGTTTTTGTTAGAAAAATATATATTACAGAGAAATGGAACACATAAAATATTGCAAAAATATAAACACAAAAAATGCATAAAACAAGAGAGACACAGATATACGTGGTTCACCCAGTTTGGGCCACGTCCACAGAGAAACAACTAGTCCTTCCTTTTATATTATCCAACAAAATGAAGGGATACAACCTATGACAGATCTATTGTAATTCCTTCTTCGCTCTCAATCTCCTCTCTCTTCCTCACTCAAAATACAGATCTACATAAGCGCAATATAATTCCCTCATATATAGCGAGGGGTTGCCTTCTAGGGCAAAAAAACTTAAATTAAACATAACTTCTACTATCAGATCTTCGCCTAATGAACGACCCAGATTGAATACAAAATTACAACATTTTACAAGGCAATTTTACATCTATTTTAGCTTCGGGGGCGCTGCCTCCGATCCCCTCGCCAGGGGGGGCTCCTAAAGATCATAGCTGCCCCCCTGGACCCCCACTGTAATGAATATTTTATGCGCAGTGTTTCCACCCCATTACGAACTGGGGTCCAATGTGGCGATACCTTTGAATACAGAAGATAATCAGGCTTCACACCCAACAGTCTCCCACTTGGAGACTGATTATAGCAACTCCACCACTGCTTCATTTGCTAGACAATGAATCCACTTTGGACCTGGCTATTTCTCATCTTCTTCATCATACTTGAAGACCAATTGAAACTGAGAAGATTCTTAGTTTCTCCCTGGTTACAA
>APFE031377603.1:71023-102049 GCA_000404065.3 Pinus taeda
CCACAATGTAGCCTTTACAGTTCAGAGGCATGTAGCCACACATCTCTTCTCAAAGATAAGCTACCATTGCCCTAGCTGGTTTATTTTCACTTGAGTTTTAATAAAAAGTTTCTTTGTGGTTTTGTTTATTGGGCATTCTCCTATTTCTCTTCTGGTAATTTCAAATTTTCAGATCTTGGGGTCTTTCCCCCAAGATCCATCGCAAGTTTTCAGATCTTGGGGGTCTCTCCTCCCAAGATCCATTTCAATCTTTTAGATCTTGGGGGCCTCCCCTCAAGATCCGGATCAGTGGTATCAGAGCAATTTTACCATGGGTGGATGCCATTTACAATACCATGGGCAAATTCCATGGGTCAATGAATAATATGGTTGGATGAGTACCATAGGTAACCAATACAAGGGGCCACTTTCCATTCGGATCATAGCCCATCACTAGCTTGTAGGCTTCCAATGCACACACTATTTAGAAGTATGGATATTTTTGTGTGCACACATGTGATCCCATCTATTGGGACACTCATTGAGGCAAAGACAAAGGCACAAGTCTGACTGGAGCTTGACTTGTACTTTGATGAGTTGATGTGCATAACCACTAGCCCAAACTTGGTGATCAATGTAGACACCATGCATGAGCATGTTGCTGGTCCAGCCGCACTCAAGACAATGATGTGCATGTTATCAGACGAGTTGGACAGAGGAGCCAGAGCAGTGTATCGAGATGCTACAGAGGCAAGAGTTTGTTTCCAGAATGATGTCACCATAGAGTACATGAACACCATCATGGACTACCGAGCTTGGCATTAGTTTGCTACTCTCGACCATCATGAGGATGTCGAAGAGTTGGTATTCGATTCATAGTGATATCTTGCATGGATTTCTCAAGCCTATTTTGTCTCACATGGGTACATGTTCAGATTGTATGTAATGTCTTGTCAAGTGGAAGTTCAAGTGTCAATAGTTGGATGTAATAGTCATACAGTAGATGAATAGTCATGAGGGTAGATGAACAGTCACAAAAGGGAATGTTAAGGGCCACCCCACCATTTTTTATATATAGTCCCTCATAACTCATTATATGGGATTTTGGTCAGCCAAGCTTCTGATAGGAGTATCTTATAGAAAGCTTGGAGATTATTTTAACGAGCCTTGGCTTCTCCATTGTGTAGAGCTAGTATATCTCTTTGGAGGAGTAGGCGGCAGTGACTGTAATGTTCCACTGTTGGAACTAGTGGTTGTTCATGGTTGTATTGTATGGCTGGAACTTTCACTTCTTAATATAATAGAGACAACATATTTCATGCATATGTCATATTGTATTTCAATTATCTTGTTTACTCTAAATGATATATGTATATGTTTCCTTGTGCATGCATGTATAGCTTTCCTATATAAGCACGTATGAATCTTACTGAAATGTGTTGTTGGTTGAACCATCACTTTGGATTGCTAGCTTAATTTCCTTCTAGTTTGTGATGCATCTTTTGTCATGTGTTCCCTTCTTAACTCCATGCTTTCACAGGTTTCCAAGGGGTGCATTCACATCACCCCTGTGTGTTAGAACCACTCATGCACCTTCCTTGACTTGCTACATATGTCACACCCTTGCTACGAATAGGGACATCTTACTTTCCTCTGCGTGCAACTACAATCAAGGCGATACCGTACAATCCACTGCTGGGACTCCTACACCAAACAGTCTGATGTCTAGTTGAGACTTCTTACCAGGGAGATTCCCTGACATGTTGCTGGGTCCAAGATCGTCAACATTTATGGTGCTAGAAGGAGGTCCAAATGACAAGTTGTGTCCTCTCATCTAGTTTTGAACCTTTGCACATTTATCATGGATTCTGTCACACTCGCTCGTCCACAATGTTTTTCACATGCCAAACCTCTTGACTTCATGAGGGATTTTTTTGATCTCTTGTCCAAATTCACATATGATGGTGAAGGCGATATGGCCTAGCCTGTGTTCTTACAAGACTTCTATGCCATTCTTGACAAGGTAGATGAATGTTCTGATGAAGAGGCTAGCCTATTGCTTGCATACACACTTTGCGAATCCTCACAATTGTGTGTTGCAGTCTACCAGTTGGTAGATTGCACTCACTTCAGTAGTTTTGTGATCTTATTGAATCTACTTTCCATCATTTTGATCCAAAACCTCATAACCAAAAACTGTTACAATAATGGAAGGCCCTGCATGAATCGCCCATGGATTTTTGGCAGTGCTTCCATGATTTGAAGTTTGAAGCTCCGAAAAGCCAAATGAAATTTCCATATCTTTAGGATAGATCGAATATTGTCTTAACAAATCATTCAATCCCAAGAAGAAGTTCTAGCCCACGCCTCATTCAGCATACTTTAGTGATGGAGCTGTGCAATCACAGATAGACATGGTCATTGTCACAAGTGACTTTCTTTCATCCCCTCATCAAACAACTCCACATTGTAGAGTGATGTGGGAGAAAAAGCACACACATCTATTCAATTGTCACATCCTCTAGACATCACTTCTTTTTATTTTCACGCAAGCTTGGTTGTGAATCCATTGGTTTCTCACATGTATTTTGTACCTTTGACTCTGTCTTTATACTTGGATGATCCTCCAGATGACACTGTCTTGTGTTCTTCCATTCCGGACTCTACACTTGTTGTGAACGAGGATCAAGCCATCAACAGATTTGGTGTTGCATAGCTAACATGCATTGTCATTCATGAGGAGTATGATTTGGAGCTTGAGCATCAATCCTTAGTGAAGGATGACTCCCTTTTGTCCGAGCCTCCTACATTTTTTCCTCACATCTTTTGTGATTCTTCCATCCATGATTTCTCATGTGTATCTCTGCCTATGGATGCATGTTTCTCATTTGTAGAACACACTGAATGTGAATCCATCATCTGACAATGGGGAGGAAAATTTATTCATTAAAAACCCACTTGATTTTTCATCTACCTTTTTTGGAAACACAGAGGGTGAATTTTTCTGCTTCTCATCTACCCCTCTGTTTAGTTCATTAGATCATGAGGATGCCAATGAAATCATTGATCTTATTGATCATAGCTATCGTGATCTATTTACTCCGGTATTCAATCACGATGATGATTCTATCGCAGTTGATGTTTCGAAGCCACCTGTTTATGATGATCTATCTGTCAATGAAGTTGAAACCCCATAGACTGTCGAGGCACTTCAACCTAAGTTGATGGTTATGTTAGGCCCTCGTTGTCCCAAGGTTGGTTTCACTTTCAATCAAGAAATTTTTGAAACACCCAAGGCTCCTAATCACTCATCTGTATGCATTGAAGATCAATCTTTTACAGATTATGCTTCCTCCACTCGAACTACACGATCCCATTGGTCATGCATTGGAGGAATCTTACATAGCAAGCACATGTGCACGACACAAGTTGCCCTTGTTTCTTTCGTTTGATTGCATGCCACAGTCAAGAGTATGCGTATGCTTAACAGCTACATGCAGTGTCGCACAGCACCGTGATAAGCCCACGGACTGCATGTCATTTACTTGCACTCACTTATGTTTTGTGGACACATTTAGACTTGGAGTGTGTTTGCCTTCATTGTTATATCTTTCATGTTTGTTGGTTCACACAGTTGTGTTGTTCATGAACAATGCCTTCACCAACATGGGTTGACCAATGCATCAGTGGCTGCATTGGAAATATCACTTCATGTGATCAGACCCATGCACCATTAATTTAGGAGTAGGAGTATTGTTTGCTTTTGGCTTGTTTTCTTGCATGTATGTTTGCTTCTTACCTTGCATGTTTGTTTGCTTGCATGCTTGTTTGCTTACTTTCTTTGTTTTCACATTTACTTCTGCTTCCACTTTATTTTGTTATTTGTTTTCCTGTTTATGTTCATAGGTTAGTTTTGCATGAGACCATGCGCAACTCTTGAAACAAGTTGGGTAAAGTACAAGGGGACTTGTGCAGTTATCAATAATTGGTTATCTATCATCCTTCCTCTGTATAAATAACTTGTTATCTTTATTCCATGATACATCGAAGGAAAATACGTATTGTTTGAAGTGAACCTTAGTGAAAACACAACGCTTGTGTGCTAACTAGTATCACCTACTCTAGTCGGTTTTTTTTTTTGGGTTAGCCCTTGGTAGCTCAGTCAAGTAGAGTAAGATGAGAGGGGGGGGAACCTTAACAAGCATGTTAGAGGTGTATATAAACTACTTCCCTAAAGGAAAAATCTCTTCTGCTCTCAATATCGAGATCCCTCTTCTGCCTCTGAAATGAATAAGTGCTATGCATAGTTATGAAAATGAAAAAAATGAAAAAATGAAAACTGAAAATTTTCAGAAAAAATAAAATGAAAAATGAATAAGGAAAAATAAGAGAAAGGATTCCTGCGCACAAAGGTGATGCAAGTAACTTTGGTGGGGTACTGACTAGGCTCACTGGCAGTGGAGTGATGCTTGTGTTCCTATGTGACTCCGCCGGGTACTGTCCAGGCCTACTGGCAGTGGAGCAACACTAGAGATGAATCTAAAACTATGACGACTATACTACTTGTGCACCAATATACCCCTCATCACCGATCAAAACAATTGTGTTGGCTTGGTTTGGAATGTGTGTTGACCGACCAAGATCTTGGCAGATGCTACATCTTACAATCAAGCAAGTGTGGAAACCAAGATGAACAAAGAAATAAACAATACTTTCGGAGGTGTTAGACTTGCTTTTCACGAACAAGGTCCATTCAAAGAGCCAGATTTCTACCAGTGTGTCACTAAGTGTTGTAGCGGCTACAACCACCATCTAAAATTTTTCCTTAGATTCATTTTGGAGCCTCCCTACAAATCATCCTCAACAACATGTCTTGCACTGTCTAAAATTTTTCCTTAGATTCATTTTGGAGCTTCCCTACAAACCATCCTCAACAACATGTCTTGCACTGTCAAGTACATGAGCTTCAGTGGTTTTCTAGTAGCTTTCCAGCCTGTGGATGATAACTTGTTTCACTCCCCTCATAGGATTCTACTTCGAACTTGGTCGAATTGCTAGCTTAGTAGCTCCCTCAAGAAATTGCACAATTCTGGAGGGGAACCAACCTTCCTTCTAGAACTTGTGCAAATTTTATTGGAAGCCTACTAGGCTCAGAAACTGTACAATTGTGTCAGCCAACCTTCCTAGTGAAAACTGCGCAATCTGGCCTAGCAGTGCTGCTCAGCCCAAAAATTTCACAATTCTAGGTAGCAGTCAGTTGCACCACCCCGAAGTTGTGCAATCCCTCTTGACAGCCAACCTAGCTTCCTCTTAGAAACTATAAAATAATCTCCCTCAGTTAAGCAAGCTATTGCATGTGCCTTCATGTTGACCGGTTCCACTCGGGACTGAGAAAACTTGACTTCCATGCATGGGCTGATTTTTCTGGAAATAGTATAAGGAAATATGCAAAAAGCATCCCTATGTTTGGGAGCTATTTTAAGCAGCTAGTGGTTACATGCAAAGATCGTTTTAGAAAATTTCATCCAAGTGTTGCTTTCTCCAAGATTTGTGGCATGCGTGTCATGAGCCTCAAACTTATTTATTTGATGTTTCAGACCTCATTCTTCACATCAATCTTGGAGATTTGACATCCCGCAGCACATCCAAGAGTCTTCGACACATCCAACTCAGCTATTTTTGGGTAAGTCTGCTTAACTTGTCTTTTGTAGCATTTCTGTCGTTTTTTGTGTTTTGGATTGTGTGAGTGTTTTCTTCTTGATTTCTATGAATGCTTGTTGTCATTTGCATGCATATTAGCTTGTACAAGCACTCTTTCAGTTTTCGTTAGCATCTCACTGTTGTCACATGCATGACATTGTTTTGCACGAACGACTGCTGATTTGGTGACTCGTCTCACACACATGAATGTTGTTCCATTTTCAGAATCTTGTATTCATTGTTTGCATGCATGATCATTCACCTCTGCTTACACTAAGTATAACCATGCATTCACATCTTCATTTACTTTTAGTTGCCCGTTGGCGAGTCTCGGAAACCTTGGCCCGAACTCTGCCTCACCAGGACAACATTGCGCAATTCTAAGAAGGCTTTTCCTTCTTCCCAAAAAATGTACATTTTTGACCAGTTATTGTCCTCCAGTCTTGCCTTGCACAATTCTAAGAGGTAGTGAATACTGGCCCAGAAAATTGGGCAATGTAGTCCTTGGGCCTGCAGCACTTGCCAGTTGGAATTGTGAATTGCGCAATCCCAACCCCCAACACACCAATCTGGATTGCACACTACACAATCCCAGCAATTAACCAGCCTCTCGATAGTCTAGGCTACCTTTAACGCAGTTCTAGTAGTTAGTCTCCTAGCTTCCCAGTGTAAATTGTGCAATCCTTGCCAATCAATCCTGAGGTATGTTGCATGTCATTCCTTAATTTTGCTTTGGTTTTAGCTGACAAATTTATTTCCATGCATGTTTATATGTCTCCAGATATAGCAAGTGTTCATCCATCTCTCAGCGGTTCATGATCAATGGCCTCCCAGAGAGAAGGATCAAAGGATATCGATGGAAGTGCAACTGGAGCAGTAGTTGAACGAGTGCTTACGAGTTTTCTGATTTGTGAAGAGAACAAGCTAATCATAGGGAAATACTATTATAGCACCATTTACCACTCTTGGTAGATCTGATGCTCTGGTTATGGCCTAGGGAATCCCTTCCTTCAAGACTTGGTCCAAAATCTAAAAAACAACATTTTATTCCCTATATGCTACTTTTCCTTATGATAAAAGTGTGTACACATAGGTCAGAATATAGCCAACTAGTGCACATATGTTAAAACAATTAAAAAAATAAATTTCCTTAATTTGGGTGGATTTCACGGGTTTTTCCACTTACTCACCTCCTATTGCCCATGGCTCAACTGTTTCCCAACTAAAAAAACTAATTTGGAGAAATATAAATAAACTTCCATGGAAAGGCCTTAAGGGAGAAGATATGAGATATTGATACCATAGTGAGATTATCCCTGATCGAGTCTGATGAAATCCATATGCTTCATGCACTCCCCAAATCTTCAGGAAACCCTTGTTTCCTTGTTGGAGATATCCTTCATCTTTCTTAAAGATATCCTTGTATTGGTGATGGAGGAGGATTGCTGAGGTTGGGAAAGGACAGATCCGGAGGATGGTTCCTCTTGGAGCTGGAGAAGGGCTCGGGTCGTATTTCTCCACTTTACTTGTAGCTAACTTCAATAAAGGAATGTTGTTCTGTTTCCTATATTAAATGTGTTTATGCATCTATTTATATTGTAATTCGTTTATGAATCTTACATTGATGCGTAATTGTTCATTCATTTATATGATTTAAAATTAATCTCATGAACATGCTTTATGTTTCTACTATTGTATATGTTTCATTTGAATAATTTTCAAATTTCGAAGATATCAAGAGAAGTTGAGGGTTTGCACCCTAAGGATCTACTCAAACGTAGGACTCTCGAGTAAGGAAACTCTTATATAGTTCAGTAGAATAAGCATTTAGGTTGATTGCTTGAGCATTTCTTGTTGTGGTTTGCCCTCCACTCTATTGGGGTTCTCAACTCAAGACCTTAGGGTCATCCCACCCACAACATAATTGGTGACTCCATTGGGGATAAAATTCTTGTTACTCCTGGTTTGAGTTGGTCATTCTCAATCAGGGTCTAATTGCTTGATTGTTTGCTTTTACAGTGTTTTTTGATCCATTAGTGTCCCAGACATCAATTTTGATCTTCTTGATCAGACTTTGAATTTTGTTTTACTTAATTAAGCTTTGTATACATTGTTTCCTTAGGTTATGGTCACATATACATGCTGGTTTATTCAAGTAGACTCGCGTATACATGAGTTTCTTGTCTTAGAAAGGCCTGTGCATGTTTCTATGTCTTTACCTAGCCGCGTATGCAATTATTTGAATTGTTTTTTCAAATATTTTTGCCCAGTTAAGTCTACTTCCTAGTGTTTTATACTATTGTATGGTCATCTGCTCTCTGGAGAACTCAGTTTTTCTTTTTCAAAATCTCCTTATCACTGAAAAGTCTTGTTTGGCCTAGGATTGATTCTTAAGCAAGTTTGTTGTTTGTGTCTTGGGTTCAAGGCTTCGTTTTGAAGTTTGTGGATGCTCTAGCTTTCCATAACAAAAAATTGATTTTGATTTCATTTTCAACCCAAATTTCAAGTTCCCTTGCTTTTCTTTTCCTTGTTTTATAGCCTTGTTGATTTTCATGCTTTTTTGAGAGTCTTTTGGCAAGTTGAAAAGTATTTACTTCTTGACATTTTGTTGGTTTGTGGAAATATTTTGCTGATGTTCAGATTAGTTTGTGAAAGTTTGTAGTCTTTCTTCAATTATTCATGAGTTTTATCACTTGTGAGATTGGAAGACTCCTTGTACTTATTTCTTGATCTTTCGAATTTTAGTAGTACTTTTGTGACCTCAAAAAGTTGCTTTTGTTTCCTTAAAAGAAAAAACATAAAAACATTGCTTTTTTGTTGGGCACGAGATCCCCCCAAGGGTATTTTTGGGGCTTAGAGCTCAGATTTTGGTCCAATTTTGTAATTTCAATGTAAAGACTCCATATTTTGTGGGCGCAGAGCGTGTAGTTGTTAAAGAGTCATAGGGTTATCCACCCCTTTTTTCATAATGTAATGTCGGTTGTAGAATATCTACCCATGGTCCACGGACTATGGGATTGTATAAATAGAGTGAAGCTCTAAGTAGGCAAAGGCATCTAATATAATACAATATGGAAAATCAACGAATAAGTATGCGAGATAGCTCTGAAGTGTAAGTCTAAGTTTTGGGTCGTAGCATAGGTAGAGGCTCTGCAGCTAAGTGCATAGAGGCCTAGCAGTCTGTAGTTGAGTGTGTGGACCCCTGCAGCTGAGTGCATAAGGAAATTCAAGTCTGTAATCATCTGGAAGTATTAATAAAGAGAATTTTCCTATAAATTCTGTGTCATATTCCCTCTTTATGCATCTATTATATTATGTATGAATTTCACTTCTAATGCTTATATGATGTGAAAATGTGTATAATTGTATTGATTAAGTGAATGCAAGTAATAAACTCTGTTGATGTGAAGCTAACTAAGATCTAATAATCAGATAAGTAAGATACTTAGCCTAGTTTCAGAGACAACAAAGATCGCTACTCTAGTAGCGCAAAAGGACTTCAACCCCTGGTTAGGGCTGTGTGAAAGTCGATTGTAACACTTCATGAATGTACTGAAGGATAGAATAGAGCGTGAAGCAACCTATGCAAAGGTAGGAATATTTGGAAATAACCGACATCATACCATCTCAAGGGTGTAGAAACTTGGTTGCAGCATCCCCCCATACTACTTCGAGTGAGACTTTAGTTCATTCTCCACGAGCTGATGCCGAAAGGGCCAGTAGTACAGGGATTTGTTTGGCTAACTAATGTTGAACCTGGGTCAAGCCCCCTCAAGCCAACAAATGATTTTGTTGCTGAGACTAGAATTTGCATAGAGATGTGTGATTTCGTATCATTGGAATCCAACTAAGAAAGAAATCGAAGGCTGGTTGGACAAAAGAATTCACGAGTTCGCGGCGCAGGAAACAGAAACCTGTCACTGTCAAAATAACAATGGCTATACAACTACCTATCTATGGAGATCCATGAAATATTTTTCACGTCCTTCCCTATTGAGCTATAGGAGTGGATCACGAAGCTAGTAGATAGCCAAGGAAGGTGGAAACTTGATGGTCCTATTGTGTGGACCCTAGAACTAGTGTGAAGGTTGGAAGCATCGAAGGATAAGATCGTGCATGTCATCGATCATTGGCTCAATCGCATTATAGGAGAATATGTTACTGAGTTCGCGGTTGACACCTCATTTAACTACAGCAAGGTAGAGCAATGCTTTCTCAAAGGACCATGAGGTAAGTACATAAAATATTTAAATACTTGGATTAAAATTTTGTTGTGCGAAAAGCGAGTTATGTAGTTACCTTGATGTTCGGGCTACGCAAAGTGGAAAAGTTTATAGGAATGAAGGAAATAAGGATCCAAAAAATAGCCCCTTGATTTCACCTCCATGAGGGGACAAGGAAGATCTCACGAAGGTCTCTCCATGAAGTGCTATTCATTTGATAAGACAAAGAATTCCGCGAATCCCACCTCTGCCCACACCACCATTGGCTTCACCTCCATCACCTCCATCTTCACCCGTACCACCTCCACCACCATCGTGATTCGGTATGGCGAGCACAATGAAGTTGCCTTTGTTCAAAGGCTTGGGAAATGAGGATCCAGACCAATTTTGGTTCATAGTGAAGGTTGTATGGGAACCTAAAGGTGTCACAGATGACCATATAAAGAAAGCAACACTGGTTAGCACCCTCTAGGATCGCATGTTAACCTAGTATATTAAGTACTCCAACAATAACCTGAATGCGAGAGTAGCAGACATCGAAGTAGCACTAAATAGGGAATTTAGCAGGCCTAAATTTGAAGCACAGTCAATGATCCGAATTGGATCCTAAAAACTCTCTAAGTTTTCATGACTGTTTCAAATGATGCTAAAAGATTCAAGTCCTAGAAAATATCAAAGCTATCAGAAGGAATCCTCGTAACAGTTTCAGTTTTGGCCAGAGAGGAGAAATGAGGACCTTTGGTCAAGCGCACAGACTGTTGGCCCATGGTAATGTGCACTAGTGCAAACTGGCAAAACTGGAGGTCAAATCAAGAAACGGGGGTGGTAAAGGGCCAATCGCATATTGTAGGGCGTCCCCCTAAGTGAAGGAAAGCCCCGAAGAGCCCAGACCCAAAATCACTATGAAAAATGGAAAAGTGACTATTTCAGTTCCATAGTGTGGGATTCCCCAAACCGATAGGATATCAGAAGGCTTCAAGGCGGTAAGCAGTTTTGATTGAGTCCCACTCGATGCCCCACATCAAGCGACATGTTTCCGGTGGATGAGAGAGAAAATCGCCCACATCGGATGGATAAACACCATGCGACTTGTCCACCTGATATGAAGGACAACTGTAGGATCTGGGGGGGGCAGCTCAATGGTGGAGATGCATCCTAATGACTGACCAGATTTGACAGGTCAAAAAGAAAGATGACAGGGGGATTGAAGTCTGATGTGGATGATGAGTTAGAAAACGATTCATGATTCGAAGGTGATCTTGAAGCAAACGACCATTCAAAAATGATTCAAGGAATTTGACACCCAGTTCGTTGGGAAACAGGTGGCCACCTCCCTGCGAGGTGTTACCTAGTGATGATGATGTAGAGTAGGGGAATTTGAATGGACAGAGGTAAGGAAACTAGAAGGCCAGGAAGTGGTAATGAGCAGTCAAAGAAAAGATTGGCTTTAAAGCCATGAACTGATAGAAGCTGAGGATAGGGGCACATACAGAGATGCAGGAAGCTAATAGCAGAGAACAAAGAGTAGAAGCCGATTTAACCTGATGGTAGCATTGAGCCAGACAGAGCCAGAGAGAGTCAGAGGGTCTGTGTACTCCATTGAAGGCTTGAGAGGTTCAAGCAAACTCCTCGGCATAGGCCTCTCATACTACTGTGACCCTCAGAGGTCGAGTTTTAGTCAGGAGAGTCTGTGCACTCCATTCCTACTGACTTCATTCTGTTTAGTGAGTCTCGAATCGAGCTCGATGTTATAAAACCTCTACTTGAAAACATAATAGAGAGGCCACCACTGAAAGGCTAGACCAAGAGACATAGCCCAGGAGCATTGGGTGAACTCCTTATTAAACTTGTTTTGTTTACATGTTTGACTGTTATGTTTTCTCTAATTTCCTTAGTGTCTATGTATTCTAGCAATCTTATCGATTTGTTGCATAAGTAACATAGACACATCCATGCACATGAGTCTATGATACCTTTAATTCTTTGTCCTGGATAAATTCCAGATCAAGTGGTATTAGAGCTCTAGGTTACTAAGGTTAGACAAGCCTTTGCTGGATTTTGTTGTTGAATACTAACTAGATCAAAGCTTAAATTAGGAAAAGGAGATTTGGTTGAAACTAACCCAAAATTGGAAGAGTCTATTCTAAGAGGAAAATGTCAGAAGAAAATCCCTTGGAATCAGACCCCCAATTCATGGATAGTTTTATGACCATGAGATCCATGGTGGAGGAAATGTATAGGGACTTTAAGAAACATAGAGATGAAGATTCATCAAGCTCCAAACAAGACAAGGGAGTAGAAGAATCTCTCCTCGACCACTCTAAAGGCAAAGGTAAAGAAGGAAAATTTCTCACCTCCTAATAGCCCTGAAAATAAAAAGAAGACATCTTTGATTAAATTAGATGTTAAATTTGATTTACCAATATATGATGGAGAGTTGAATGCAGAGAAGTTGTATAATTGGATCAGACAGATTGATGTTTGTTGTAGAGGGTAGAGCATTGAATCAGACAAGAGTAAGATTTAGCTAGCTAGCCTACGCCTTGGAGGCACTGCCTTGGTATGGTGGGAAGGCAAGACACAAGCTGACATGAAGAAACATGGTGAGATTCTTTCTTTCTGGAGTGAATTTGTTTTTGCAATTAAAAGAAATTCTATCCACTAGCCTACATGCAACAAGCAATGATGAGCTGGAAAAGTCTTCAACAACTAAAAGGGCAAAGTGTACAAGGTTACACCCAAGAATTTAGGAAAAGAGATTTGATTCCAGGAATTTCTTTAGACTCCACTTAGACACTATTGAAGTCTATAGTTAGTGTACACAGCTACATGAGGCACACTATCCTCATGTTTAATCCCACTAGCATAGATGAGGTATCCGTTCAGGATATGCATCTAAAAGCTAGAGGTAAGAATGGGAACCCAGAAGTTGGGGGATCATCCCAACCCACTGCAATAAAAAATAAGGAGAAAAGAAAATAGAAATGGAAAGAGAGGAAGACAAACACTGTACATAAAAGAAAGTCTTCATGCACTCACCGTAAGAAGGATGGGCATGACAATGAACACTGCCAAATTCTGCATCCAAAGCTAAAACCTAAGAAGTTCGAGGGCAAGAAGAAGAACACTGCTGCAGCTATTCAAAAGGATTTGGGTTCAAATTTAGGAGATAAAGTAAAAATCACAACCACAGGTATAAAAGGTAAAAATTCTGAAGCATCCACTAGTAATTCTACACAATCTACTGATAATGAAGAAAATGAGAGAAAAAGACATGAGCTTTTTCATATTCGAGTTATTTCCAATCATCAAAATATTGATACTTTGTTTGATAGTGGCTCATAAGTAAATTTAATTTCTGAAGAAATTGTAAAGAAGTTGGGATTACTAACCAAACCTCACAAGAAACCATATCCATTAGGTTGGGTATGTGATAAACCAAAGCTACAAGTGACTAGATAATGTAAACTTAAGTTTTCTTTTGGGTTAGCATTTGTAGATGAGGTTGAGTTAGATATAGTTCCTTTGGATATATGTGGAATTTTTTTAGGAAGTCCTTATTTGTATGATAGAAAAGCTATTTTATATAGAGCTAAGAACAAGTATCTACTCATTAAATATTTAATCAAATATATTGTAAGAACTCATAAGCTCAATAATAATTATACTCTCATAAACTCAGGGTAGATGAAACAAATTGTAAATTCATGCAAACAATTTTTACTGATGGTTGTAAAGGAAAAGGAACCTATTAAAAGCAATGTATTTGAGGGCTGTGATGCTAAACATCAAGCTGATTTATAAAAAGTTGTTTCAGAATATGATATACTGTTTCAAGAACCTAAAGGTTTCCCACATAAAAAGGAAATAGTGCATGATATTAATTTGCAGCAAGATGATCCATTGCCTAACATCGAAATGTACAGGTTGTCTTCTTTAGAGAATGCAGAAATAAAGAAGCATGTATAGGAGCTGCTCGAGAGGGGTTCATCAAACCTAGCACATCACCATGTGGGTCTCCAATTGTTTTGGTGAAAAATAAATATGGCTCGTGGAGAATGTGCATTGATTACTGAGCACTAAAAAAGATAATGATAAAAAATCATTATCCCCTTCCTCGCATAGATGATCTATTAGATTAGTTGAAAGAAGTTGTTTATTTTTCCAGTTTAGACTTGCATAGTGGCTACCATAAGGTCAGAGTTGCAGATCAAGATGCATGGAAGACTGCTTTCAAAACAAAGCAGGGATTGTATGAGTGGCTAGTTATGCCTTTTGGCTTAACTAATGCTCCTGCTACTTTCATGATAGTAATGAATGATGTACTCAGACCTTTTCTTGATAATTTTGTTATTATATATCTGGATGACATTCTTATATTTAGCAAAACGTGGGAAGAACATTTAAAGCATGTTAAGCAGACACTAGATGTTTTGAAAAGAGAAAAACTTTATGTTAAACTCTCAAAATGAATTTGGCAAAACATCTTTGAATTATTTGGGACATATAGTAGGGGGTGGTGAATTAAAGATAGATTATCCCTCTAAGGTTGCCAGTCATTGTAAACTGGCCTAAACCCAAATCTGCTACAAAAGTTAGAAGCTTCTTAGGAGCAACACAATATTGGAGAAAGTTTATTTCTAACTTTTCCTTCATTGCAGCTCCTTTACATGCTTTAACAGGATTGAACAAGGTGTTTCAGTGGGGAGGAAAACAACAGAAAGCCTTCGACATCTTGAAAGAAAAGATTAGTACAGCACCAGTACTAGCACTCCCCGATCTTCAAAGACCATTTGAGATTGAAACAGATACCAGTGACTATGCCATGGGAGCAGTGTTGATGCAGCACGGTAAACCCATATGTTATCATTCTGAGACATTTAATTCTGTAGTAGTTAACTATCCCACAAATGATAAAGAACTGTATGCATTAATACAAAGTGTGAAAAAGTGGAAACATTACTTAATGGGCAAAAAGATAATTATACATACTGATCATCAACCACTTCAATATCTAAACTCCCAAACTAAGTTGTAGTAATCAAGACAGTATAGATGGATGGGTTTTCTACAACAGTTTCATTTAGTCATCAGATATAAAAAGGGCATACACAATAAAGTTGCAGATATGTTGTCCAAACAAATTATAAATGCATCTACTATACTTAAGCATAATTTAGTATTGCATGAGACCTACATTGATCAATATGCTCAAGATATAGATTTTAAAGATGTATATGCAACTTTAAGTCAAGGAAAATGAGTAGAAGAATTGGATTATCATGTTAAGGACCAACTCTTGTATCATTTTGGGAAGCTATGCATTCCACAAACTGAAAGAGTAAAGATAATTCGAGAAGCACACACTTCTCTCATATCAGGTCAGTTTGGTGTAAGTAAAATAGTTGCACAGCTGCAAAGATTTTGTTATTGGCCAAAAATGAATGAGACAGTTTCTAGATATGTAAGAGGGTGTACCATGTGTGCTAAAAGAAAGCCCACCAATAGAAAACTAGGCTTGTACACTCCACTGCTAGTTCCCTCTCATCCTTGGGAAAGTGTTTCCATGGACTTTGTTGGAGGACCGCCTAAATCTAAGAAAGGTCATGACTATTTATATGTTGTTGTGGATAGGTTCAACAAAATGTGTATTTTAATACCTTGTAACAAACATATTACAGTTGAACAAACTGCAAAGTTGTTTTCTTAGAATGTATGGGTTCATTTTGGATTACCCACTTCGATAATATCTAATCGAGATACCCAATTTGTTGGGAAATTTTGGTCAAGTTTGTGGGAATTAATGGACACCCGGGTGAAGAAGAGCACAACTTTTCACCTACAAACAGATGGCCAAACAGAAGTGGTCAACAAGATAGTGATCCAATTTCTCAGAGGCTATTGCAACAAGCATCCCAAACTTTGGGATGAACATTTATGTTATGTGCAACATGCTTACAACCGAGCTCAACATTCTTCTACACAAAGATCTCCTTTCGAGACCTGTTTTGGTTTCACACCAAGGTCTCCCTTGGATTTTGTCTTTGGTAAAGACATAGTAGTTGATGGACACAGTGATGTGGACAAGGCAACCAAGTTCATTGAACAAATCCAAGAGATTCACCAGGCAATAAAAAAAATAGATGGAAAAGAGCCAAGCCAAGTATAAGGCAAGGCATGACAAGCATCAGATGGAGCATAGTTTCCAAGTTGGTGATCAAGTCTAGTTGTATATCAACAAAGACAGAATGCAAGGTGAAGGTAAGAAGCTGAAGCCAATAAGGTAAGGACCTGTGAGGCGTTACCCAGTGATGATGACGTAGAGCAGAGGAATTCGAACGGACAAAGGTAAGGAAAACAAAAGGCCGAGAAGCAGAAACAAGAAATCAAAGAACAGACTGGATTTAAATCCATGAACTGATAGAAGCAGAGGACAGGGGCACACACAGAGACACAATAAACTAATAACAGAGAACATAGAGTAGAAGCTAAGCTGACCTGAAGGCAACATCGAGCCAGACAGAGCCAGAGAGAGTCAGAGAGTCTGTGTACTCCATTGAAGGCTTGAGAGGTTTAAGCAAACTCCTTGGCATAGGCCTCTCATACTACTGTGACCCTCAGAGGTCGAGTTTCAGTAAGGAGAGTCTATGCACTCCATTCCTACTAACTTCATTCTGTTTAGTGAGTCTCGAATCGAGCTCACTGTTGTAAAAACTCTACTTGAAAACATAATAGAGAGGCCACCACTGAAAGGCTGGACCAGGAGACATAGCCCAGGAGCATTAGGTGAACTCCTTATTAAACTTGTTTTTTTTACATGTTTGGCTGTTATGTTTTCTCTGATTGCCTCAGTGTCTTTGTATTCTAGCAATCTTATCGATCTGTTGCATAAGTAACATAGGCACATCCATGCACATGAGTTTGTAATACCTTTAATTCCTTGTCTCGGATAAATTCCAAATCAGTCGATTATTGGACTCAAAGAAATGACAATGCTACCAAGAAAGATGCCTTGGGAACTAAATTAGAGGATGAAATGTACGATTCACAAAGAAAATATGAATCTGAAAAATGGACAACATTGTGAGTGGTTTGTAGCTTCGCTACTACCACACTTGAGGAGTGCGTTGTCACAGCAGAAGATAAAAAATCAGGCAAAGGAGCTAGAGATTGCCATGAGACTACATGAGACCCCTAGGCAAGATCCTAATCTGGGAGTTCTGCAGATTCATGCACAACTGAAGAATTTGTACCTTGAGATGCAAAGCTTGAAGCAAGATAAGATGGTTCAACCAGAAGTGCACGAAGAAGTATGGTGCGTGAAATGCAAGAGTCAAGGTCATGACAAAAACCACTACCTAGTCTTCACAAATTACCTTACAGGACAAGGACCAATGCCTCTAAGGCTAGAAGCTCAAGTAGGACCTAGCGCGGTGCCTACTTTGTGGTTTTCTATCTATAAAGTAGCCGGAAAACATGCCATGGATAACCACCACTTGTTACAGAAGTATATGAAAACTCCACAACAGTTGTTTTGTAACTTTTGTAGGTCAGTGCGACATGACGAGCGTACTTGTAGGAGCTATGAATTGATGATGGATAGAACTCCCACCTAAAGATTTTAGGCTTAAATGTGGCCCCTTGACCAGAATGCAGGAATGGCGTGGATAGGAGTTTAGGGGCGCGAAAGAGGCCAAGGCAGAGGAGGACCTGGTAGAGGTCGCGGATAGTTGATTTTCTACAATTGCGGAGGGCCAAGACACTATGCTTGTGATTGCACCAATCCAATGCACCCGTCATGCAAGTATTTCACGCTATTTGATCATGAGACAAAAGATTGTCCTACACTGATAGCTAAGATCTATGAAAAAGGATCGCTACCCCCTCCCCCAACTCAAAACCTGCAGATCATGAGGTCTGCGCTGCTCAAGGAAGATCCGAACGTAAATATTGTGCTTCAAAGTGGAATCACAATGGGAGATGACAAGGGGAAACAGTCGAAAGACAGTGTGTGGGTTCACAAAGACCCAGTGAAAGAAGCTAAGTTTGATTTGGAGCGTGCTCGGGAAGCCTTCATGGAAGCTAAGAAGAGCTTCTTTGAGGCCTCCACTTCAAGAAGAAAATATCAACCTGAGCCGGAAATGGATCCCTCCATGCTCACAACTTTCTTGGAAACCTGTATGAAGTTATTGCGCAATAGTAAGCCTATGAAAGGGTTACATGAACTTATCAACAGATGTGTTGGGACCACGCTAGGAGAACCGTGCATCATCAGGAAGATCGAAAAGCATAAAACAAGGACGATGCATGAAATGAGACTCCTCGTGCAGATCAGAGAATACGAGATCGATCAAGTCATTCTGGATTTGAGATCAGATGCATATGTTCTACTGAAACAGACATGGGAGTGAATGGGACGACCCGCATTGCAATGATCTTTGATTCAACTGAGAATGGCGAACAAGCAGAAAATCATACCCATGGGGTAATTGCAGGGAATAATTATGGATATTTAGGGAACAAGCGCACTGGCAGATTTTGAAGTAATAGAGATTATTGATGACAACAATCCCTACCCCGCACTCTTGGGAATTGACTAGGCCACTGATATGAATGGGGTAATCAATTTGAAGAAGCGAAAAATGATCTTTGAGAAGTAACCATTGTGCGTAATCATACCCTTGGACTCTGCTGAAGGATCGCGCTATACGACGGCGACTATGAGAGTGATAATGATATGGACTGCATCTACAAGATAAGAGCGTGAGACCAAGAAAAGGTGAATCCCATCACAGATAGATGGACTACATGGGACCACGAGAGTTTCTGCACTTCAGATTCTGATGATGAAGTAAAAAGATGGCAGAACTGGATACATGAAGTAACTATGTTGAATTGTAACATGATGACCCGGTCGTTGTGCTACGTGTTGACAAAAGTAAGAGATCTACATACTTATGATGGTCTAAATGAGATAGATACCATCTTGGATGCATTTTAAAGGGAGGTGCCAGAAAAGCATCACTTCCAGGCCTTGGACTAGGTACTGCGCGCTACGCTCGCAAGATGGTGGGGTACGCACAAAGGAAGCTTTGATGATTGGAACGAATGTAGGAGAATGATGTGAGTACGATTTGGGAAGTCTAAGGTGTGACTGAAAGAAAAGTATGATGGGTGGGATGATCCACGTGCACATCTGGCCAAGTGGACGTAGGCCTATGGAGAAAAGCCACAACCTGAGTGGGTGCACTTGTTCTATCATACCCTAGATGTCATACCAATGAATTGATATATAGAAATAGAGCTCTGCCATGGGATAGGTGAATGGGATATCCTGCACGAAGGATTCATGATGACCTTCAGTTTTGAGGATGGGTGGGACAGTATTAATGAAGCACTACAAGAGGTGAATGCAGCCATCTTTAGTATATTGCAGGAGCCTTTAGACCTAATTCAGCATGAATAGGCTACTCAGTTGAGTCGCGCACTGGAATGTTATAATGTAACTGATGAAGAGGAGGATGAGGATTTGGGGAATATTAACATTCTAGAAATAGAAGGCCGTCACGAGGTTCAAGGACCACAGATTGAGAATCGTGATATAGTCGTGCTGATGAAAACTAAGCAGGTAAACATTGGTATGGAGGTAGAACCCAAATTTGCGAAGATCAGAGACTACTAGGACGATGCGACAACGAATAAGGTTGTTGAATTACTCCATGAATATCAGGACTTATTCTTGACCAAGTTTACAGATTTGAAAGGAATAATCAGTGATCTAGGAATAATGAAGATCACGTTAAAACCCAACGCGAAGCTAATTAAGCAGAGGAATTACCGCTTAAATCTGAAATACAAGGAGAAGTTCCACATAGAACTAGATAAAATGCTCACAACAGGCATCATTGAGCCTATGGAAGAATTCGATTGGGTAAGCCAAATGGTGGTGCAAGAGAAGAAGAAAAAGGATGAGATAAGGGTATGCGTGGATCTCAGAAAATTGAATGACGCTTATGTGCATGATCCATTCCCAACTCCATTCACGGATGAAGTGTTGCACAATGTAGGAGGTGAGGAAGCATATTCTTTTACTGATGGATTCTCGGGGTACCACCAGATCAAAATCATGCCTAAGGATAGGAGTGAGAAAACCTTTGCGACTGAGTGGGGTTTCCTTCAATACACTGTCATACCATTTGGATTGAAGAATGCCCCTGCTATATTTTTGCACATGGTTGTTGTGGCATTCAAGGAGTATTTTCATAAGTTATTGGAGGTCTATTTTGATGACTGGACTATATTTGGGCTGGTTAAGTGCCATGTAGCGAGCTTGCACTTGATGCTGGATACCTGTCAAAGATACCAAATCACGGTCAACCTCAAGAAGTGCTTATTTCTCATTCCTTTTGGGAACCTATTGGGGCATGTGGTTTGCAGAAAAGGGCTGATGGTAGACCCCACAAAGATCACGGTGATTCTGAACTTGGAAGCACCAAGAAGTGTGAAACAATTGCGCACTACTCTGAGACATATGGGATATTACAAAAAGTTTATCAAAGGCTATGCCGAGATCACTATGCCGATGGAAAAATTGTTGAAGAAGGATGTCACGTTTTGCTGGAATGATGACTTTAAAAAAAGCATGGATATATTGAAAGAAAAGATGGTTATTGCACTGATTCTAGTCTTCCTAAACTGGAAAAAAGAGTTCCATGTAAATGTCAATGCGTCGTGTATAGTGGTGGGGTCAGTATTGACATAGGATGGCAGAGAAGGCTTCGATCACCCTATCACGTTCGTAAGACACATATTATCCAAAGCAGAGAAGAATTATTCCACCACTGAGCGTGAGATGCTAGCTATGGTGTATGCGCTCCAGAAGTACCAACACTACTTTCTAGGAGGCCACTCTAAGATGTATACATATCACTCCACACTAAAGTACCTGGTTAATAAGTCTATGTTGGGGGGGGCACATTTGCATATGGCTTTTATTGTTCCAAGAATACGATTTTGAAGTTGTTGTGAAGCTTGGATGATTGAACATGGGACCAGATCACCTGTCACGCATCGAGACAGGGGAGGAATCTACTAGTTTGGAGGAAGGATGCTCTTTGCTGTGTGCATCACAAATGGACATTTTGAAGATATAATAAAATTTCTAACAACTGGAATTGCATCGAAAGGATACTCTGTCTAGTAGAAGAAGGAATTAGTGGTACGCACGACAGACTTCTTTGTCATTGTCGGGCATCTATACAAGATGGGGAATGATGAAATATTTCAAAGGTATGTACCTGATTTTGAACAAAGTATCATCCTCATGGATGCTCATGGGGGCACCAGGAGAGGACATTATGTAGGAAGAGAAACTTCACAGAAGATTCTATGGGTCAGGTTCTAGTGGCCAATCCTTCATCAGGATTCAAAAGCATATTGCAAGGCATTTGATGTATGTCAGTGGACAGGAAGGTCATCGCAGAGGGATGAAATGCCTTTGAATCCACAAATGACGTTGCAACCTTTTGAAAAGTGGGTAACAAATTTTGTAGGACCTATTAAACCTCATGGAAGGATAGGCGTGAGGCATATTATCACTATGATGGGGCATCTAACTCATTGGGCAGAATCGTAGCTAGTGAAGGACTGCATGGGCACGACTGCTGCAAAGTTTCTATTTGAACATGTACTGATGCGATTTGGATGTCTGAAGATCTTGATGAGCGATCGCGGTACACACTTCCTGAAAGAGACGATCAACGTGCTAACAGAGGAATTTCAAGTGTATCACAAAAAGAGCACATTTTATCACCCACAGGATAACGGGATAATGGAGGCGTTAAACAAAGTGCTTGAAAAAGCAATGACCAAGGTATGCAATGTGCAACGAAGTGATTGGGACCTACACATACCTACAGTTTTATGGGCTTATCAGACGACATGTAAGAAACTGATGGGACAAACACTTTTTAGGCTTGTCTATGGAGTTGAAGCCTAATGCCTATGGAATACATCATGCATAATCTATGCATAGTAGTGCTCACAGCTATTATGGATCGCACAACCCTAGAGGAGAGGCTCACACAATTGGATGAGCTTGAACAAGAATGATTTTTTGGTTGGATTTCACCAGCAAGTCCAAAAGCAGCGTGGAAAGGCATGGCACGACCAACACATCAAGTTGTGCACATTCAAGGTAAACGATCTCGTGTTGTTGTATGATAGTAAGTTTGATATTTCCTAGGAAAATTCAAGATGCACTAGTTAGGGTTGTATATTATTAAGGAGATTACTAATGAAGGTGCGGTACAGCTAGTAAAGTTAAATGGAGAACCCTTCCCAAGAAAGGTTAATAGCAGTCACTTGAAGCCATACACCGGCGATCTGACGATGTGGCTGCATGAAAGTAGCACAATATTAGTGCTCCAGGTAGCTGAAAGGAGGCACGGGACTATAAACTACTCTCCCTAGGAACTAAGTGATGTCAAGACTGTGCGCAATAGTGAAGTGTCAAGGGGTCTGTGATAGTGTGAAGATAATTGCGCTAGTGCATAGGTCTGCTAGAAAGTGACTTTTAAAGTCACTATTCATGAGTTAATGGTTGGTTTGAGGACAAATGGAGAAGGCTGAAAGCATTTAAGGTGGACTTTACGGGTTAGATTCCTTGAAATCTACCACCAACCTAACATTAATGGACCAAATGTGGGGGGAATGGTCGAATTCAAATTCAAAAGGCGCTATAAATTACAAATGGTTGTCCAACAAACAACACTTGGCAATTTCAAAACTAAGTTGTTGCATGCTCGATTATTCACGAACTGAGACTTATTCGAGACTCTGAAAGCAAATTCATTGTTTGAGCAACTACCCAAGACACTAAAGGAATTGTGGAGTAGTGCTATGTTAGCACCTGAAGAAGCCATGGACAAAAGAGTACTGACAGTCGAGGAAGCCACGCAAGAAATTGTGGAAGTGGAAGCCCCAGAGAGCGCTGAAATGATCATTGAGGTCCCTAAATCATCATGAACACCAAGACCTAAGAAGGACAAGTAGGCCATGATCCTGGTGCGTGTCTCGTCCAAAAATCCACTAAGGACCAAACTCACATTGTGGGAAAATGGGGAGTCCATTAATTTGGAGGTCGAAGAGGAGGAATTTGAAGAATCCTAGTGGAGGAGGAGGATGAAGAGATGGAAGTTGAAACCTAGGGTGTGGACCTATTACACGATTACCTAAGTACGTGCCTCCATGGAAGGGTAAAGCCAAGGTGCTGAAGGATATAGATGAGAGCAAGAGCTCTCTGCATATTCTGCTGCTCTGAGATGATATTATACTTGAGGGACCACATTTGGGGTAGGTTCCAGTTTTGAAATTTGAAGATTGGGACCTCACAGACCATGAGAAGTTACTGCATTTAGCGATTGAGAAGCTAATGTGCTAGAAGATCAGTGCAATGGTTGGAATGATTGAATTGGATCTATGCAAAGGGCTCAGAGGTATAGAGAAGGTCGGGTTGCTAAACCTACTCTAGGTACCGCATTACTACCGTGCCCCAATGATTGTCTTCATCATCAAGCAGCTAGTTTGCTTGGTGCATGATGGGTGCTTGTGGCTAGAGGAGCCCATCCCCATCACAGACCATCTGATTCATCGGATTTTGGAGCTACCTTGCTCAGGAGAGGACCCAACAAACATTTCAGAAGGAAAAGGTGGCAAGTTGGCCCTCACTGAGGCAATGAAAAAGAAGTTTAAGTTGAAGAAGAAGAAGCAACGGTATGCCATCTCCAACATCAACAACCCTACAGTCAAGGTCATGACACAAATATTAGCAGGGAAGGTGATGTGGAAGTGTTGCGCAGATGAGGTGCCCATGTTAGTGGTTGCACTAGCAGTGCAATGCGCTGAAGGGGTCCAGTTCAACTGATCGAAATACCTATGTAGCGAGTTCCTTAAGAACTGTCGTGAGGCACAAGAACATGGAAACCTTTCATTACGCATGGCTCCTATTTTCGATCACACTGGTGGCATGGGAGCTGCCCGAAGATAGCCAGTTCCCTTCGGCCGCGACGGATCTTCCAGAGGAAGTGAAGTATGCTTCGTTGTGGACAACTAAGGACACACATAGGATAAAGGAGAGCAAGATATTTTGGATATTCATGGAGATGAATATTCGAAGGGATCAATCGCAAGCCGTGGTTATCTCCCACAATCTACAATAGTTTGCAGAGCTTTACAGAGTTCAAAGCAGACTTCCACCATGTCTTCATCAGGGTACAAAAGGACCTGACAAAGACGTGGCATGATTTATCGTATTTGGCTACTGATGATATGATATTCACAGTCCTTGAGTCTTGGCCATCAACGTGGCACACTTCAGCTGGCTCTGCAGTGGAAATGGTGAAGTCCTCTACGTAGCGCAAGAAAGAATAAACAAAACTTTGCATGGCACAACTGGCAGAAAAGTGCAGGAAAGAAGAAGCAATGGTTAAGGCCTAGGCAACATGGGATGCTTCGAAGTTGGCGAAACAATAGCAGAAAATAGCAGAAGACGAGCATGAAGGATATAAGTCACCTTTGCCCAAACTAGAGACTGACACAGAATAAGGTGGCACAAACCTACAAATGACATCCACCCAACTCAAGCATCTGCGACCGTGAGAGTAGATTGTGCTACAAAAGAAGACAAAAGCCTCAAAGACTTCTTTCGACCCAATCACCCTCACTGAGTGGGATTTACATGATATCAATGAAACGGTGAGGGATGTCACCCTAGAGGCCCTCTAGCAGTTTGAGGAACAACAACAGTTGGTATTGGGGGTTCTCCGGATAGAAATACAGGAGTTGCAGGTGCGCACTCCATAGGATGGCACAATGTTCACCAGCCTTGCGATTGGCACTTTAGCTGCCAAGGAAATGTTGCACTCCAGGGTGACCAACATGATAGTGCTACCAGATGGGGCACTCACTAAAGAGAAGGAGGTTGACAGGGCCATGATCAGTGGTTTGAAAGGCATCATATTAAATATGGTCGTGCTCCCTCAGGAGACACTCTATCACTTAAATGATGGAGTCACTGTGGAACTTTGAGCCAGGGAGAGTCGCGCTATACAGTTGATGAGTGAGCAACGTATCAACATTAATCAATTGAGCCTATATCACAATGAAGTAGTAGAGCAAAACAAATACATAATGCAGGTCGTGAAGGAATCCTTCCAAATGGTACCGAAGTTGGCCATTCAAGTAGAGGAACTGGTGGAAGCGCGCATCCATAAATTGGTCATAGGGGTGCATGACGCTAGAGAAGAGATGGCCAGGGTTCGACTAGAGATGAACCTATAGATCGCAAAACTATAGTTGAAGGATCAAGCTTCAACTCTGTGAGAAATCAGGGAACAATGAACCATTGCTAGTACAGCAACAACAACGGTGGTTGACAGCGTAGTGGCAAACTACATGCAGATGTTCAAGCAGTCATTCGAGGTCCTAAATACCCTGCAGGAGGACCCAAAGGTAGAGCACCTAGAGAAAAAGGCGTGTGAGCTACAACAAAAGTATGAAGAAGTAAAAGGGACTATGTAGATGGTTTCCCTTACACAGAGGCTTTCAAGGATGCAGTAGGCAAAGGCGCTCAAGGAACAGGTGGATGTCGCTTGGCATAAGGAAGCAATCTTAAAAGCATGCCTACAACCATTGATTGATGAGGCGTATACAATTACAGCCTTCATTGAAAAAAATCTTGTGCAACTGCAAGCATCTCAGTAGTGGATTCAGGGTAGTAGTTCAGCAACAGTGGTCACCGAACAACACGTGGAGGAAGTTCAGCAGGAAGTCACTCAGTGCACTACTGAAGTTGCAGTGATCCAAGCAGATCTAGGAGGTCTTCATGCTAAGATCTCTACACCTGTAGAGTGACTTGATGACGATTCATGATGTTTGTGTTGGGGGCCTATTGGGTGCGAGATCCCCCAAGGGGAGCCCTGGGACTTAGAGCCCAGATTTTGGTCCAATTTGGTAATTCCAATGTAAAGACTCCGCATTTTATGGGCATAGAGTGCGTAGTTGTTAAAGAGTCAAAGGGTTGTCCACCCTTATTTTGATAATGTAATGTTGGTTGTAGAAGATCGACCCATGGTCTGCGAACCATGGGATTGTATCAATAGAGTGAAGCTCTAAGTAGTCAAAGGCATCTAATCTAATACAATATGGAAAATCAATGAAGATGTATGCGAGATAGCTCTATAGTGTAAGTCTAATTTTTGGTTCATAGCATAGGTAGAGGCTCTGCAGCTGAGTGCGCAGAGGCCTAGTAGTTCGCCGTTGAGTGTGCGGACCCCTATAGCTAAGTGCACAAGGTGAGTCAAGTCTGTAATCATCTGGAAGTATTAATAAAGAGAAGTTTCCTATAAATTTTGCATCGTATTCCTTGTTTATGCTTTTGTTATATTAGGTATGAATTTCACTTCTAATGCTTATATGATGCGTGAATGTGTAAAATTGTATTGATTAAGTGAATGCAAGTAATAACCTCTGTTTATGTGAAGCTAACTAAGATCTAATAATAACATAAGCAAGATACTTAGCCTAGTTTGAGAGGCAACACAGATCATTGCTCTAGTAGTGCGAAAGGACTTCAGCCCCTAATTAGGGCTGCACGAAAGTCGATTGTAACACTTCACAAAGGTACCAAAGGATATAACAAAGTGCAAAGCAACCTACAAGAAAGTAGGAATAGTTGGAAATAACCAACACCATACCATCTCAAGGGTGTGGAAACTTGGTTCCAGCATCCCCCCATACTGCTTTGGGTGAGACTTTAGTCCACGTTCTGCGGGTTGATGCCAAAAGGGCCAATACTGTAGGGATTTGTTTGGCTAACTAATGTTGAACCTAGGTTAGGCCCCCTCAAGACAACATTTTTGCTTTTATTTTTCCAAGATTTTGGTTTACGATTTCTTTTGTTTTGTTGTTGAGAAGTGAATTGTGATGTTTTGCAATTTGTTCTGCTTGCTTTGGAGAGAGATTTGTTTTTAATTTTTTGCCCTATTCATTTTTAAGTTGGCTTATTGTTTCTATAAAGAAATGCATTTGCTTGCGAGTGTTATTTAGGATCTTGCATCATGATTTTGACTTGCATTAGCTTAGTTTGCTTTTTTAGTCTTTTTAGATTTTGGGTGTGTGGGGATGGTTTCATAAAATAAAAGAAAAATATTTTACTTATATATAGGTTTTCATAAAACCCAAGTAGAAATCACTCTTCATCAAAGAAAATGACTGCATCCATATAGTTAGTTTTCTATTAGTTTCTTTTTGCGTCATAAAACATCATCAGTTTCACTCTTGTAATTCCCCCTCACTTAAAGAATAGCTATATAAAATCAAGTGATCTAATAAAATGAACTAGAAATTTTATTATTGTCATTAATAAACACCAACAAGTTTAGGTTTATTAGGGCTTTGGAATAGGTAAGTGGAGAGTTAACTCTCCAAGGCCGCTCAAATTACAAAACTTAGAATTTGAATAAAGAGCGAAATCCAATATTGTTACAAAGACTGGGAAAGCTCCATGACTGGGAGTTAAGCACGAGGGAGAGTGAAGACAAAGAAGAGAGATACCCCCTCTCCTATTGTTGGATCCCACCTCACCATTGTTTCACCACGCTTTTGATACAAGTTGGTATCCATAGTTTCCTTTCCTAGGGATTGCATAGGTGGTTGCGGAGAGGAATCCCAAGGCACCTGAGGCTGACATTGCATCATGTTTAGTAGTACTTCTGGAGGGTACCATTGTGAATCTGGGGTGCTTGCACCGGCAAAGGTTGTTGTCTGGAGGTGAGCATAATTGCTTCTGATACCTTCGCTAGTAGGCATGGGGCGTAATTACCCCAAACTATTTTCGAAAGGCCATTGATTTTGACTTCCTTGTATTTTGGTGTCTGGTCCTAATCACCCAAAGTGGAAATACTTGAAATTTTTTTGATTTCTTGTATCTTTAGGGACTTTTTGAAAGTGCTCTTTGCCCATAGTTAGCCTAGCTTTACAATTTTTTGACTCTTTAAGTATATCTCTTTAAAATAATTCAAAGTGGCGAATCGACGAACTCGTCAGTCTAGGAGACTTCGTGGGCTATCACCTATGAGTCCTAAGTCTTCTCCTTGAAGGCATAGGAGCAATCTTGCCATTGGTTTTCAACCGATGGTAGTAGGCACATCAGAGATTGATCCTTCGGTTGGAGTTATTGATTCACAAGATAGACTTGGTACAAGTAGAGAGTTAGAGAGGAACACTCTAGTTCTTTCTCGAGTCCTATGCTAGTCAAAAGACAATATTGAGGTTGAAGAGCTTTCTGATTCTATTGCAACTCCTAATTCCCCTCTTCCTCCTGATTATCCACACATTTTATTATACATTGGGACTCCGACCAATGGGCCTTCAAGCCCAGGTCTATATCATTTTTTCCTTCGATGACCACTGCTGGAAGCATGGCATCCATAAAAAATGCTACGAGTGTGCAAACTCCTATATCCATAAAAGGAGGAGGAAACATTTCTATACCTTCTGTTACTCCTAGTACTGCTATATTTGGTTCTACATCCATTCCATCTTCGAGAGGAAGTTCTCAAGCTGTTGCCTCTAGCATTGGCTTTTTCCCTTTTGGAATGCCAACCGGCGTAATTCCTTCGGTTCCTTTAAGTATTCCATCAGTTGCCTCCACATCAATGGCAAGTGGATCAGCTTATTTTCAGGGTTTCCCATTTAGGGGTGGTCATATACCACATTCCAATCCAACTTTGGGATTGATGCCTTTTTCCTCTATGGGTCAAAGTTATAATCCATTTCAAAGTTGGACAAACCCTATGGTTAGTTGGTTAGGAGCCAGGAATCAAACTTATTTTGACCAAAAAGGGAATATGCCGTATTCTTCTGTTATTTATTTCCATAACGTTTCTCCCTATGCTAATGCATGGAACCCTTACCAAGGGCTCTCTTCTCCTTTTAACGCTTCTCTAGAGGGAAACTTTACTAGTTACAGAGTTTTTTTTATAGGAGTTGGTCAAACTCTGGTTTTTTCTGGACCACAAGGAGCTCCTGATGGTTCAGTTGGGTCTATGAGTTACTTCAGGCAACCTGGTGCCTTCACAAATCTAGGCCATTATTTTCAGAACATTGGGAGTTTCACCCACACTGGGTGGAATCCTTAGGGTCTACCACAAATCCCTTTTCTGGCATAGTTAAACTTGCCAAATCTCTCGAAATTGGCTAATGATCTAATTAGGTATAACCCGGTTTGGCCTCCGGTCCCAACCAAACTTCCCTCAGATATACCAAAATTCAAGGGGAAGACTAGTGAAGATCCGGGTGACCACGTAACCACTTTCCACTTATAGTGTTCGTCCAACTCCCTAATAGATGATTCAATCAGGTTGAGATTATTTCAATGTACCCTAACTAGAAATGTGGCTAAGTGGTACATAGAAATGCCAAGGGGCACCTTCACTTCTTTTAGTGATTTGGCTACTATATTTTTGAACCATTTTCAATTACCTGTCTGATATGATGTTGGAACTGAGCTTCTAGATAATTTCCAACAAGATTAGGCAACTCGCATTTCAGATCATATCTATGAATGGAGGATAAGGAAGAGGCTCATTAAAGCCAATATTCCACAAGAATTCCTTCTTGAATGGTTTGTTAAATCATTACAGCCTGATATCTCTAAGGATGTGTCCCTCTCCATGTTTTCACTGAAGAGGAGGCTATTTTCAGAGCCCAGTAGTTGGAACTTATATATTCTAAGTCTGGGGTTCTTCAAAAAATTCTATATGATGCTCCTAGATCCGAGGTAGATATAGCAAAATTGAAGCCAAGTCCCCATGCAGATGGGCTAGTCAGATCAATTGATGCCAACACAGCTAACTTACTGAATCAAATGCAACAATTGTCCTTACAAACTTCTTCTATGCAGGCATCATCATCTGTATCTACACCTTCCCAACTGACATCTATAAACACCGTCCAAACTTATAACCCCAAAAGAAACCAACAATCTGATTGGAAGAAGAAAGGACGAGGTAGGAAAAAGGGTGAGGATGGGAAGGGCAATGCAAACAAACCCAACAATGATGCTGGAGGGGGTAGGAGAGAGTCCATGAAAAAAGTAAAATTTCCATGCAAGTTATGCAATGGGGATCATTTGACTCATCTCTGCCCTAAGATCCAAGATTCTTAGTGCTTGTTAGTGCAGGAGGGGTCCTCTAGCTCCCAAGTTGTCCTCACTAACCCTTTTCCCCGAGGGTAGTAATTACTTGCTAGCATGAACTCTAGTACTGGTACCCCTGCTGGGGGCAACGAGGAAGGGGATAATTCATCAAATGTCTACATGATGAGCTCGCATATCGACGTTGCTACATGATCGCGTGATTATGGTGAATTAGAATCATCTAAGGCTAAGTATTCTTCCAATACCTCAGAGCCGATCCATATTAATAGGCCCTCTATTGATTCTATACCTTGGATGCCAAAAGGCTTCGCAAAGTGCTCGACCATTAACGCTAATGCTAGGGCAACCCAAAACTACATGATTGTAGAAGATCTGGCTCAAGGTCCTTATGCTATGTTAGTGTTAGAGGTACTCCAGTCATGCCCCACTCAGAGGAGTGCATTACTCTCGGTAATCAGAGCAGTAGATCCAAAAAATTCTCTTGTGCTCATTTTTGATATGTCAAACATCAAAAAGAGACTCCCCCATCATATGGATTTTCAGATAAAGTCTACATATTGAAAGACCAACATCTTTCGAACCATTATTGATGAGGGGCTTCCACATGTGTGATGTCGATGTCATGTTGGAAAACCATTGGATCGCCTCAAGTTGTTCCTTCACTGATTCTATTGACAGCATTTGATGGAAATTATCATAGGCAGCACAGGATTATTCCAGTCTTTCTCATCTGTGTTGGGGGAAAGGTGGTAAATGTTGAGGTAGAAATAGTCGATGTGAATCTATATTAAAACCTCCTCTTAGGAAGGAATTGGATTTACTAGATGGATGCCATATTTTCATCATTATTTTTCATCCTTTGTTTTCCTCATGAGGGGAGGATTGTAAAAGTTGATCAAATGGATT
>APFE031377603.1:121040-142945 GCA_000404065.3 Pinus taeda
AAGTATTGCCACTAGAATCAGAACTAGCTTGCTCAAGCCATGGAGACAAGCTTTTATAGAGGAAAAGGAAGAGATAAGGTCAATCACAACAATAATGGATTTGGCTTCATCACTTGGAAACTTCTATGGAATGGTGGCAAACTACTTCCCATTCAAGGAGATTCGAAGCCAAACCATCCTCACTTAACTTGGATTCAGTTGGTGAATGAGTTGGATAGAACTTTCAGAGGTTGATTAGTTCAAAACTTTGCCCAAAAAGGTTGGCGCGATTGCGACTCTGGGACAGAGCGCTAATGGCGCGCCCCTTTTATATGATTTTCCCCATTGGCGCGGGCATAAGACAGTGGGCCAGCGCTAATGTAAAAAGGGGGGTTTTTAAGTGCAAGGTGCAGGAGATGTCTTCAGGGCATATGAAGCTCATGTTTAGAGGTGAATGATGCAAGTGATTTCAAGTCTTGTCACTTCTCACAAGTCCCGGAATGAGTCCTCCAAGATGCAAGAGAGGGGTATCATGGACGGTATCAGGGACCTTCTCTAGGAGAGTTCTTTAGAACTCATTATTTTTTGAACCCTTGGCCTTTACCTACACCTAACACCACATTAGATGGAGGGAAGGTAGGTCGAATGGCATGTCCTATGTCTGTAGTAGAAATTGCTTATCAATCTACTATTAACTCTGTAGACTCCCATCCTACTCCTTTATCACTAGAGGAGTTAGATGGAGATGTGGCTCCGGCCTGGACCCTCGATTCAACCTCGGCTCAAGATTTCTTAGGCATAGTCTTACCATATGAGGAAGCAATCGTAGAAGCAATGATGGGTGTTGATATGCCATGGGATGATCTACATCATCATTCATATTTCCTCCCTCATTTGCAATAAATTGAGTCGAGTTTGTCCAGTCCTTCTATGAGTGATGTTCATACAGTTTTAAACCCTTTGGCTACGAAAGGTAACATTTCTGTTATAATCGAAAATGTATTCATTGGGGTTGACCATTCCCCTAAAGAAATTCAAATTTATATTGATCTCTTCAAAGAGTTTCGTGATGTGTTTGCTTGGTCATATGAGGAAATGCCTGGAATAGATCCATCTATTGTCCAGTATGAGATCAAGACATACGAAAATGCTAAACCTATTCATCAAAAACTTCGACCAGTTAATCCTAGAAAAGCAGCAGCTATTCAAGCTGAAGTCAAAAAGCTACTAAATGTGGGTTTCATATACCCCATTCCTCTAACTTAGTGGGTCTCTAATGCAGTCCCTGTAGACAAAAAGCAAGGAACGATTCAAGTATGTATTGAATTTAGGGACCTAAATAAGGCTTGTCCAAAAGACAATTATCCCAAGCCTTTTATTGATCAAATTATTGATGAATGTGTGGGTAATGAAATTTTTTCATTCATGGATGGATTCTCTGGTTACAACCAAATTACTATCCATCCAAAAGATCAGCACAAGACAACCTTTATTTGTCCTTGGGGTACGTTTGCATACAAAAAGATGCCTTTGGCCTAAAAAATGTTGGAGCCACTTTTAAGCGAGCCATGTCTGATGGTTTTCACGACATCAAGCATGTTATTGAAGCATATCTAGATGATTTAGCTGCTCGTTCTTGAAAGAGAATTGATCATCCTAAGCACCTTCGGTTGATTTTTTAGCAATGTCATTTTTATAAAATTTGGTTGAATCTGAATAAGTGAATTTTCATAGTCACATCTGGTCAGTTGTTAGGATTCATCACGTCAATAGAGGGGGTTCATGTTGATCCCTTCAAGGTTGAGGTAATACTTCAGTTGCCTCCACCATCTTTTATACATCAACTTCAAAGTCTTCAAAGAAAAGAAAATTTCTAGAGGAGATTTATAGCCAATTATGCCGAGAACACAAAAGGATTTATGTGTTTGCTTAAGAAAGGGGTCCCATTTTTATGGGATGATTTCATGCAATGATCTTTTGATGCTTTGGAAAAAGCATTAACCTCTGCTCCATTGTTGAGTCTATTGTATGCTACACTGTCATTTAAATTTCCAATGTTATTACAAACCCAAAACATAAAATATCATGTCTAAGTTTTGAAAAACAAAAAAAAGTTTAAAATTTTCAAATATTATTTTAAATTTCACTAATGGAGACATTGAAGGCATTAAGAAGGTGGGCCCAACCCGTTTACTAAAGCCCCCAAGCATTTCTGCGAAGCATGATCAAGTGTCAGCAAAGAAGATAGGTAAAGCACTCTACGGGGGGACAACTAGCGCAGGTTATAATCCATGGCTCAACCCCCGCATTTGACCCTACCGTCATCATATCTTGGGCGTGAGATCCCATAAGGGTAGTTTTGGGGCTTAGAGCCCAAATTTTGGTCAAATTTTGTAATTCTAATGTAAATACTCCGCATTTTGTGGGTGTGGAGTGCGTTGTTGTAAAAGAGTCACAGGTTTGTTCGCCCTTATTTTGATAATATAATGTCGGCTGTAGAAGATCGGACCATGGGATTGTATAAATAGAGTGACACTCTAAGTAGTTAAGGCAACTAATCATAGAATCTCTAAGGAATGACGATGTATGCGAGATAGATCTGAAGTGTAAAGTCTAGTTTTGGGTCATAGCGTAGGAAGAGGCTCTACAGCTGAGTGCGTAGAGGCCTAGTAGTCTGCAGCTAAGTGTGCGGACCCCTACAGCTGAGTGCGCATGGCAAGTCAAGTCTATAATGAGTTGGAAGTATTAATAAAGATAAGTTTCTATTAATTCTGTGACATTATTTCTTGTGTTATGCATCCGTTATATTGGGTATGAATTTCACTACTAATTCTTATATGATGCGTGAATGTATATAATTGTATTGGTTAAGTGAACACAAGTAATAATATATGTTACACAAAGATAACTAGGACCTGATAATAAGATAAGTAAGATACTCAGTGTAGTTTGGAAAATAGCGTAGTTCGCTACCATAGCAGCGCAAAAGCATCTCAGCCCCTGGTTACGGCTATGTGAAGTCCAATTGTAACAGATCGCGGAGGTATTGAAGGTTAGAATAGAGCGTGAAGTGACTGCGTGAAGGTAGGTCTGGTTGGAATAAACTAACATCACATCCATCTCAAGGGTGTGGAAACTTGGTTCCAGCATCCCCCCATACTACTTTGGTGAGACTTCAATCCACGCTCTGCACACCGGTATCATGGCCTATTTATCCTTCTTGGGCCTCGGCGTGCATGGTGATTTAGGGACCTCAACAATTATTCCGGCGCTCTCTAGGGCTTCCACTTCTGCACTTGCCTACGCGGCTTCCTCAGCTATCATTTCTCTGGTATCCATGACTTCTTCAGGTGCTTCCATAGTGTGATTCCATAGTTCTCTCAATGTCTTTGGTAATTTCTTAAGCAACGAATTCACTTTCAGAATATCAAATAAGTGCCATCATGCCCCCCGGCTAAGAGCGTAAGAATTAAGTTCTCAATTTTCCAAGTGTTGTTTTCTGGATATCCATTTGTAATTTATAGCGCCTTTTGAATTTGAATTCGAGTGATCACGATACACACTTCATGAATGAAATGATTAGCGCGTTGACAGAAGAGTTTTAGGTGTATCACCAGAAGAGCACACCATATAATCCATATGCTAATGGGACATTAGAAGCATTCAACAAGGTACTGGAAACAATATTGACCAAGGTATGCAATGCGCAGCAAAGTGATTTGGACCTACGCATACCTAAAGTGTTACGGGCTTATCGGATGACATGCAAGAAACTGACAGGACAAACACCTTTTAGGCTTGTCTATGGAGTGGTGTTGGGCATGGAATCCCCCCACAGTATGTTTTCAGGCTCAAAGCCCATGTTTTGGTCAAATATGTTGTAAGACTCCATGAATTGTGGGCGAAGAGCGCAAAATTTATATTGAGTCATAGGGTTGTTCGCCCTAAGTATTGTAATGTAATGTAATGTCATGTCAGCCTACCCATGGTACACAGACCATGGGATTGTATAAATAGAGTGAGGTTCTAAGTTGTAAAGATAACAAGAGATGGATTAATGTAATGATCTAGTAGTGGATAGAGAAGAAGTCTAAGTGCATTGGGTTGTAGTAGTAGGAAGAGGATTTGCAGTTGAGTGTGCAGGGTGAAGTTGAGTCTATAACCCAAGAAGAAGAATAATAAAGAGAAGTTTGATTCTAAATACTGTGTATCTACTTCTGTATGATCTTTTATGCATTTATATTGTTTTGATTATCACGCGCACTTATATGAATACAGAACACTGTTAACGGTAATTGGGCTCATACAGATAAGTTAGTAGTTAGATAATATTAGGTTAATAGTAAGGAACTTTGGTAATAACACAAATCGCACCTCTAATAGAGCTGCATGAAGGCAGAATTGCAGGCTGCAAGGTACTGATAGGTGCGTGTAGAGACATGCACACAGGATCAAACCGCGGAACACCCAAAAACCTTTAGACATCTCTAGTGTGTGGAAACTTGGTTCTAGCACCCTCCCAAAGTACTTTGGGTGAGACCTCAGTCCACGCTCTATAGACTATTCCTGAAAGGGCTAGTAGTACTGGGATTTGTTTGGCTAAATCATCTCTGAACCTGGGTAAAGTCCCTATTAACCAACAAGTGGTTCTATTTCTAGGACCGGGATCTGCATAAGGGATGTCTGATGTCGTGTCACTAGAATCCAACAAAGAAAGAAACTGAAGGGTGGTTGGACAAGAAGATTCACGAGTTCACGACATAAGAAAACAAGAGTCCACGAGTATCTAAGGAATAGTGGTTGGAGCGCTACTTATATACAGAAATCCATGAAATTTTCTTTGCACCCTTTCCTTCTGAGTTGTATGAGTGGATCACGAAGCTAGCAGACAGTCAAGGAAGGTGTAGTCTAGACAAATTGATCGTGTGGACTCTAGAATTAGTGTGTAGACTAGAACCATCATGAGATAAGATCGTGCGAGCTACGGACCATTGGCTCGATTGAATTATAGGGGGATTTATCACTAAGTTCACGGTAGATATGACTGACAGCTACAGTGAGGCGTAGCGATGCTTCCTCAAAGGACCACGAGGTAAGTATGTTAAATCTTTGAACACTTGGATTAAGATGCTATTGTATGAAAAGTGGGTTGTGTGAATAAATTAATGTTTGGGACTACGTGAAGTGGGAAGATCTACAGAAGTGGAGGTAGTGAAGAATTATAAACTAGTCCCTTAATTTCACCCTCACAGGAAAGCGAGGAAGAGCTCGCAAAAGTTTCTCCGAGAAGTGCAGTCAGTCTAATAAGGCAGCGAATTCTGCGCTTGCCACCTCCACCTACACTGCCACCCGTCTCACCCTCCTCACCTCTATCTCCACCCACCCCACATCCACCACCACCAAAGTTTAGTATGGCGAGTGCGATCAAACTACCAAAATTCAGAGGAGTAGGGAATGAAGATCCGGACCAATTCTTGTTCGTGGAAAGGGTGGTACGAGAAGCACAAGGCATCCTGGATGAAAATATCAAAAAGGCTACGCTAGTAAGTGCATTACAAGATCTCACATTAACATTGTACATTAAGCATTCTAATGATCATTTGAACATAGGAATCGCCGAAATCTAGACCATGCTAAACAGGGAATTTAGCAGGCCAAAGTTGGAGACACAATCAATTATCGGGTTTGAGGAGATCATGATTCTCCTAGGTGAGACCCCCTAGTATCTAGACCAAATACTGAAGGGTATGATTCACGAAGCCAACATGACATTGACGGATGGACAACATTGCGCATGGTTTGTAGCGTCACTAGCACTGCATTTAAGGATGACACTGTCACAAAAAAAGCTTTACACCTAGGCCGAAGCTTTAGAGATGGTAATGAGATTGTATGAGACCCCTATACAAGACCCTAGTCTAGGAGTCCAACAAATCCATGCACAACTGCAAAATATGTGTCTGGAGATGCAGGGTTTGAAACAGGACAGGACACGTCAGCTAGAGGCGTGCGAGGAGGTATGGTGCATAAAATGCAAAGGCTAGGGGCATGACAAGGACCACCGTCTAGTGTTCATGAATACATGGCAAGAGGAGGGCCTATGCCATTAAGACCTGAGGCACAAGCATGACCAAGCACAACGCCTACACTATGGTGCATGATCTGTCAGATAGAAGGAAAACACACTACGGATAATTGTCATCTATTGTAGAAGTATCCGTAGACGTCCTAGCAATTGTTTTGTAATTTCTGTAGGTTGGTAGGCCATGATGAACGTACCTGTAGAAGCTACGAACTAATGATGGATTAGACTCCTACCAAAGGATGTAGACCACCCTCGACCCAAATGCAGGAATGGCACATGCTAGATTTTAGGGCTACGGATGAGGTCGAGGTGGAATGCGACTAGGAAGGGGGCGCAGACAACTAATTTGTTACAATTGCGGAGGGCCAGGGCACTATGCCCGTGATTGTACAAACCCAACAAGGAAATATTGTTTGTATTGTACTCAATTTGATCATGAGGTAGAAGACTACTCTACATTGATAGCAAGACTATGTGAAAAATGGGTACTTCAACCCCCTCCAACTTAGAAATTGCAGGTGATGAGGTCTGAGCCACGTGGAGAAGATCCGAATATAAACATGATGCTCAGGAGTGGTATAACAACTGGCGATAATAAAGGTAAGCAGTCAGAAGAAGGTTTGTGGGTTCGCAAGGATCCTACAAAGGAACCCAAATTTTATTTAGAGTGCGCGAAGGAGACATTCATGGAAGCTAAGAAGAGCTTCACGGAGGTGTCCACTTCAGGAAGTAAGGATCAAGTAGAACCAGAGATGGATCCTTTAATGCTCACTACCGTTTTGGAGACATGCATGAAACTGCTATGCGACAGCAAGGTAGTAAAAGGACTACAGGAACTTATCACTAGGTGCATGGGGTCAGGAGAACCACGCGTGGTCTAAAAACTTGGAAAGCATGCATTACGCACAGGAAGGGAAATGAGGTTGACTGCGCAAATCAGTGAGTATGAAATGGATCAGGTAATCCTAGATCTTGGATAAGATGAAAATGTACTGTAAAAAAAAACATGGGAACGCATGGGCAGACCCGTGCTACAATGGTCTGCTATTCAGTTGTGAATGGTGAACCAACAGAAGACCTTGCCCATGTGAATATTGGAAGGGGTAATGGTGGATACTGAAGGTGCAAGCGCATAGGAGGATTTTGAAGTGATAGAGATTGTCGATGATAGAAATCCCTATCCCATGCTACTAGGAATAGACTAGGCCACCGATATGAACGGAGTCATAATCTGAAGAAGCGAAAAGTGATCTTTGAGAAAAAGTCACTACGCGTAGTAGTACTACTAGATCCAGGCGAGGGAACGAGATACACTGAACCGGTGCATGATGATGATAGTGATGACAATCTTGATTGCATCTACAAGATAAATACGTGAGAAAAGGATTGGGTGAATCCGACTGCAGATGGAAGGATTTCATGGGAGCGCGAAAGCTCCTGCACCTCGGATTCAAACAAAGAAGTAGAGAACTGGAAGAATTGGCTGCATGAATTAACAATGCTTAATTTCAACATGATGGTTAGATCACTACGCTATGTGACAATAGAGGCAAGGGATCTGCCTACATATGATGGGTTGATTGTGGTGGATGAATTTCTGAACAAATTTGAAAGCACAGTACAAGAATAGCAGTGGTTCGATGGTCTGAAATGTGCACTACGTGTGACACCCACAAAGTAGTGGGGTATGCATCAGGGAAGTTTTGAGGACTGGCATGGATGTAGAAGAATTATGTGCCTATGATTTGGAAAACCCTAGCTAAGGATGATAGCCAGTCACCAGGAGTAGAATAACTTGTGTGCCCACCTTTCTTGATGGGTATGGACATATGCCATGTAGCCCACACAAGTGCACACCACTCCTTGAATAGAGAATCGAAACAAAACACAGCAGCAGGAAAGGCGAAGCGCACCAAGGACTATCTAGGAAGAAGCATTTGATAGGGTGTGCGAAGTGTTGAATAGGGTTCACCAGGTGAAACGCACTGACTGGGACCTGTGCATAACAGCGGTTCAATGGGCCTATAGGACCATGTACAAAACCCTGACCTCGAAAATGATTATAAGGTTCAGGAATAGGATTGGGAACCGTAATTTATGAGGGGCATGCAATGATGAATCCACACATAAAAGCACCTATAGGTGTGACAGTGCATGAAGCCTAGGATGAGGACATCACATAGTTATGCAAGGTAGAACACATAAGACTTCAGGAAGCCATTCAACGAGGGAACCTTAGACTTCGTGAACTTGAAAAGGACTGGGTATGACTAAGGAAGAAAATAATTTTGTTGGACGAAGAAGTCAAGAGGCTGGAAAACAAGATCAAGTGAGCATGTCTCATTGATAAACCAAGGATAGCAAGGCAAGGTGCGGGTGATCGTACTAATGAATTAGAAGACTGTCGTTGAGAATTTATTAGTCTAATGCGATGGCTAGGACCACATATCACCACATGCAGTAACCAGGGGAACCCACTACATATAGTAGAGCGCGCGGTGCTGACTTTCATGAGGTAAATTGAAGATTTTCCGCAGACCATACTGGAAGGCGAGTTAGAGCCTCGCACAGGTGGTGCAACCACTTGACTAGCCGTAGGAAGCATAGTCTCAATGCTCCTGGTAGTTGAAAGAAAGTGCAAGACTATAAAAGAGTCTGTTTGGGGGTTGTCCGATAAGGGAGGTGCGCACAAACTCAGCATGTCACAAGGTTCGCACCTACGCATGGGGGTCTATGCTGCCACATGGGTAGGCTGGGAAGTGACCGTTGGTGTCACTATTCATGATGGGATATCTAGTTTGAGGCCAAATGGAGTGAGTGATGGACATTTAAGACAACAATTATGGGTAAGATTTTGGAAACTCTACCGCCAAGAAAGCATTGATGGCCCAGAATTGGGGGAACGGTCGAATTTGAATTCAAAAGGCACTATAAAACTCCAGGGGCTAGCCATGAAACAACAATTGTTCACTTGAGACTTAAGCAGTTGAATAGAGCATAGAGTGTTGAGCATTGAGCAATATTCAAGCCCCTAGGTTCACGAAAGACTGCTATAAACCCACATGGTACACGATGTTCCCAGAGATACTGGGGTCGTGCCAGAAATCTCGAAATCCGCTCGAACGCTGAGACTAAAAAAATATAAGAAGACAATGGGACTAATCCACATTTCCCCGAGGAATCCGCAGTTCAGTAAGCTGTCAGTGGAGGAAAAGGGCAAGGCTGTCACCATTGAGTTAGATGAAGAGGAGGAGGGACTTACAGGCTCTGATTTTTGAGATGGAGGAAGAAGAAGACGTGGAGGTGAACATCCAACTGATGCGCTCTGCAGCAAAATTTCTCGAGTATGTCCCTCCGCGAAAGGGGAAAGCTAAGGTACCAAAGGATCTAGATGCAACGAAGAGTGCAATTCAGACCCAACTCCTCCCTGATGGAATTACCTTTGAGGGTTCGCTCCTAGGATGTGTGCCTACCCTAAAATTTGAAGACTGGGACCTTGTGGATAGTGAGAAGTTCCCACACTTAGAGATGAAGAGCCTAATGAAACAGAATATGGAGGGGCTGGTGATCATATTACTACTGCAAAAATGGTTGTGTGGTGTGGAAAAGGCTAGGTTGCTTCATCTGCTGTGGATACCACACTTTCACCACGCACCCATCGCCATTGTCATTAGGTAGCTGCTTTGCTTGGTGCATGATGGGTACCTAAAGTTGGAGGAACCTATCCCCATCATGGCAGATCTCATCCATAGAATTTCTTCGCTTCCCTGTAAGCGAAAGGACCCCACGATGATAACAGGAAAAAGCAGCAATTTGGCTCTCATGGAAGTCATGAAGAAAAATATAAGCTCGAGAAGAAAAAGAGGGGTTACGCCATCAGCAGTATCAAGGATAAAGGGGTGTGCATAGCCACCCAACTCCTATCTAGTAAGGTAATGAGAAAATGTCGTGGCAATGAAGTACTAGCACCAGTAGCTGCACTGGCTGAACAATGTGCGGAGGGGGTCCAATTCAACTGGGTTGAGTTCCTCTGCAAAGAGTTTTTGCTCAACTGCAAGGAGGCCCAAGAGCAGGGTAAGACCTTGAACTACACATGGTTGCTCTTGTCCATTTTGCTGGTAGCAGGAGAACTACCAAAGGACAGTCAGTTCCCAAGAATTAAGTGTGACTTACCAGAGGCCGCAAAGTATGCTTCACTCTTGGCCACCAAGGATGTGAAGCGGATTCGCAATACAAAGATCTTCTAAGTGCTCATGGAGGTGAGCATTTGGATGTGGATTAATAGGAGGCCCCGCCTGTCCCCCATAGTGCACAAAAGCCTACGGAACTTTGCAGGCTTCAAGGTGGACATGAAAAATATTTACATCAAGGCGCGAAAGGATCTGGCGTAGTAGTGGACAAAGCTCCCATTTATAGCCACTAACAACACGATCTTTACAGTATTAGAGTCATGGCCTCCTGAGTGGCGTGCCCCGGATTTGGCGGAGTTGGCTAAGAGAACACTGCAGAAAATGAAGGATGATGCTAAGCAGTGCGTCACCTAACTGGCCGAAAAAAGGCGCAATGAAAAAATGGTAGCTGAGGATAGGGCAGCCCACAAAGCGGCATAGGCAGCCGTAGAGCAAAAGAAGGTAGTCGAAGCAGCAGCAGAGGCCCAAATAGTGTAGGTAGAGGAGGGCCAAGTAGTGTCTGCAGGACAAGAGGAAGAGGACACGGACCTTGTAGAAGAGAGCGAAGACCTAGGAACCACCTCGACCCAACTTAAATGGCAGTGCATCATAGAAATATCGGGTCCAAGAAAAAAGGTCAAGGTCTCGAAGCTAGCCATCAAATCAATCACCTTAACTAAAGGTGACCTCCATGACATCAGCAAGATGCTTCACGATGTCACTAGTGAAGCCCTGCTAGACTTCATGACGGAGCAGTAGAATGTGTTGGGGGCCCTCAAGATGCAGCTACAGGAGTTAAAGGTGTGGCCCCCTCAAGAAGGAATCTTGTCTACCCACATTGTAGTGGGCACTTCAGCAGCAGAACAAATTTTGCGCATGAGGATAGATAACACAATAGTGTTGCCAGAAGGAGCATTGGTATCAGCAGATGTGATGGACTAAATGATGGTTAGCATGATGAAGGCCTTGGCCTTAATCTAGCTGCCCTTCCCCGAGAAATACTCTATTAGCTACAAGATGGAATAATAGCAAAGATGCGCGCCAGGGAGAGCCACGCGATCCAGGTTCTAAGTGATCAAAAGATTAATATAGAACAACTTAGCTTGCAATGCAACAAGCTGGTGTCACAAAAAAAATAGTTGGTGGAGATGATAGATGACGCTTGCTGACACATCCTAGAGTTGGTTATTGCAGTAGATCTACTGGTAGAAGTGCAGATTCACAGTCTAGCAAGTGGAGTCAGCGATGCTATAAAAGAGACAAAAAAGGTGCAGCTGGAGCTAAATCTCCAGATTACTGAACTGCGGTTGAAGGCGCAGCCTTCCACTCCCCCAATGGTTAGAGAGCAGTGCGCCAATGCTATTGCAATAGGGATGGAAGAGATTGGAGGTGCAGTGTGTGACTGTACCACCATGTTGGAGCAGGTGCTTGAGGTCCCCTCGACGTTGCAGGAGGACCCCAAAATTCAGCGACTGGAGATAGAGGCATGTGAACTCCAACAACAATATGACAACATCAGAGGGACTGCACAGACAGTAGTCCTTACTCAACAAATTGCAAAGATGCAGCAAGCCAAGGCATTAAAAGAGCATGTGGACACGGCGAGCCATAAGGAAGTCATTCTCAAAGCATGCATCTAGCATGGATTGACGAAGCCTTCATAATCACAGTAGATATTGAAGGAAAGCTCACGTAGATTCAGGGATGCAGGTACAGATGCAGTGCAGCACGCTGAAACAGAGGGCTCAAAAGATAGAATGCAATAAGTACAGCAGGCAGCAGCTTAGTGCGTTGTCAACATTCAATACGTTCGGGACCAGTTGGAAGGACTCTGCCCCAAGATTTCTGCGCCAACAGAGTGACTCGAGGGTGAGTCACGATGTTTGTTTTTGGGACCTATTAGGCATGAAATCCCCCCACAACATGTTTTGGGGCTCAAAGCCAAAGTTTTGGTCAAATATGTTGTAAGCCTCCGTGAATTACAGGCGTGGAGCGCGAAATGTATATTGAGTCATAGGGTTGTCCACCCTAAGTATTGTAATGTAATGTAATGTCATGTTAGCCTACCCATGGTCCACGGACCATGGGATTGTATAAATAGAGCAAGGCTCTAAGTTGTAAAGATAACAAGAGATGGATTAATGTAATGATCTAGTAGCGGATAGAGAAGAAGTCTAAGTGTATTGGGTGGTAGTAGTAGGAAGAGGTTCTACAGATGAGTGTGCAGAGGCCTAGTAGAGTCTGTAGCTGAGTGCATAGGGAAAATTTGAGTCTGTAACCCAAGAAGAAGAATAAAAAAGAGAAGTTTGATTCTACATATTGTGTATCTGTTTCTGTATGATTTTCTATTGCATGCACTTATATGAATATAGAACACTATTAAGGTTAATTGGGCTCATACAGATAAGTTAGTAATCGAATAATATTAGGTTAATAGTAAGGAACTTGGGTAATAACACAAGTCGCACCCCGAATAGAGTTGCGGAAAGGCACCATTGCAAGCTGCAAGGTACTGATAGGTACGCGTAGCAACATGTGCACAGGGTCAAACCGCAGACCACCCAAAAGCCATTAAACATCTCTAGGGTGTGGAAACCCGGTTCTAGCACCTTCCCATACTACTTTGAGTGAGACCTCAGTCTACGCTCTGCAGACTATTGCCGAAAGGGCTAGTAGTACCAGGATTTGTTTGGTTAAATCATCTCTGAACCTGGGTCAAGCCCCTATAAGCCAACAAGTGGAAGTCGTAATGCCTATGGAATACATTGTGCCTAGTCTGTGCATAGCAGTGCTCATAGGTATGACAGATCACAGATCCCTAGAGGAGAGGCTCGTGTAGCTGGAAGAGCTCGAAGAAGAATGATTTTTGGCTGGATTCAACCAATAGGTCCAAAAACAACATGAAAAGGCATGGCTTGACCAACACATCAAGCTACGCACATTCAAGATAAATGATCTGGTGTTATTGTATGATAGTAAGTTTGATAAATTCCCAGCAAAGTTTAGGATGCACTTGTTAGGGCCATATATTATTAAGGAGATTACCGAAGGAGGTGCGGTATAGTTGGTCAAGTTAAATGGGGAGCCCTTCGCAGGAAAAGTGAATGGCAGTAATTTGAAGCCATACATAGGTGGCCATGCCACCTAACTAGCTAACCAAAGCATAGTCTTAGTGCTCCAGGCAGCTGAAAGGAGGCGCGAGACTATAAACTACTCTACCCGGGAGCTGCGTGATGTCAGGACTGCGCGCAGTAGCGAAGTGTCATAGGGTCTGCGACAACGCGAAGACAGCTGTGATGGTACGCAGGTGTACTAGAAAATGACTATTACAGCCACTATTCATGATGTGATGCTTGGTTTGAGGCCAAATGGAGTGGACATCGATCATTTAAGTCGAACTTTATGGGCTACATTCTTGAAAATCTATTGCCAATCTAGCATTAATGGACCAAATGTGGGGGGCATGGTCGAATTCAAATTCAAAAGGCACTATAATTTACAAATGGATATCTAGCAAACAACACTTGGCAAATTGAGAACTGGGTTGTTGCGCGCTCAAATATTCATGAACCGAGACTTATTCAATATTCTAAAAGTGAATTCGTTGCTTGAGCAATTACCAGAGACACTGAGAGAACTATGGAATCGCACTATGCAAACACCATAATACATCATGGATACTGGAGCAATGACAACCGAGGAAGCCATGTAGGTAAGTGTAGAAGTAAAAGCCCCATAGAGCATCAGAATAATCGCTAAGGTCCCTAAATCACCACGCACGCCAAGACCCAAGAAGGATAAAGAGAACATGATACCGGTGTGCGTCTTTCCTAGAAATCCATTAAGGACAAAGCTCATAATTGAGGAAAAGGGGAAAGCCATTAATTTGGAGGTTGATGAGGAGGAAGAGTTTGAAGAAATCCTGGTGGACAAGGAGGATGTAGAAATGGAAGTCAAAACCCAAGGTGTAGACCCTATCACCGGGCTGTCAAAATATGTTCCTCCACGAAAGGGTAAAGCTAAGGTTCCAAATGATATAGATGAGAGCAGGAGCTCTATACAAACTCCCTACTCCCAGACAATATTGTGTTTGAAGGAGCGCACTTGGGATAGGTTCCCATGCTAAAATTTCAAGATTGGGACCTTGCGGACCATGAGAAGTTCATGAATTTAGCGACTGCAAAGCTAATGCACCAAAAGATAGATGTGTCAGGTGGAATGATAGAATTGGAGCCGTGCAAATGGCTAAGAGGTGTTGAGAAAGCAGGGTTGCTAAACCTGCTCTACCATCGTGCCCCAGTGACCATTTTTGTCATCAGGCAGCTACTCTGCTTGGTGCATGATGGGTGCTTGTGGCTGGAGGAGCCCATCCCCCTCATAGACCATCTAATTCACCAGATCACATGGCTACCTTGCACAAGGGAGGACCCAAAAAACATTTCATAGGGAAAAAGTGATGACTTGGCCATTGCGGAGGCCATGAAAAAGAAATTGAAGTTGGAGAAGAAGAAGTGAGGGTATGGCATCTCCAATGCTATCACCCAAAAATTTTCAAAACATCATTGTGTCAACTCTGCTTTTGATCGTGATTTCAAGGAGGTCTAAAAGTCATTTTAGTCTTGATAAAAGGGTAAGTGATAGGGTTTGAAGTCTTGAAATGTCATCTTTCATTTCCAAATAAAGTCCTTTAAGTTCACTTCATGGTCAAATAGGTCACATTTTCCATTTAGAATTCATTCCATTAAGTTTAGGGTTGAATTTTTGCAATCATATAGGAATATGTAGTTTTGTAGCACAACTAGTTCAAAAATGGTGATTTGCACTACGAAAACAAGCTAATTTCGTAGCGCACTATGAGGAAAAAACCCTGTTTTTCTATTTTTAGTAGTCAACTTCCAAGGGGGTTCTTGAGAAATTGAAAACTCATTTTTGAAAAATGAAAGAGGTTTTTCTTAAAAACATTCTTCTCTACAAAAACCTCCTCCATTTTTGTAACATCTATCAAGGATCAAGAGATATGAGCTCAGGAGTGCAACCTTATTTTTAAGGAAATGCAAAGTTATTTTTATCGGTTGATGAAGTGGATGTTGCTTTCCACTCCTTAATTTTGTCACCTTTCTCTCCACATTCGAATATAATTCCTTAAACTAGTTACCCAATCTCCTCTCTATCATTTACTTTTCAACCTTTGCATGTATCAGTCAGTTGTCACCTTTGAAAGTTAACTTTGTGACAAATAGCATGATGTCCAAAAAGTTCTTTACAGTTGTCATATTTTTAAGAGGGCAGTTTGGGTTATAAAGGGAAATTACCATGAAGATGAAAGCATAAAAAGAAGGCTATGTGCTTGGATAGGAGCCTAAATAGCTTTAACTGATCATGGATGACCTCACCTTCACACAAACTTTCATCCAAATAGGTTACATGTATTTCTACTAGGAGCTGCAAGGGGATTTGTGTGTTTCTTGGATTGTTTTGAGCTGTTGGTTTCAAAAGGAATTTTCAGGCAAATGAAGATGAGTTTCGAAAATCTGAAGGAGGTTTTTTCTGAGAACATAACAAGAAAAACAAACATCTTTCAAATTTCTCCCAGGTGCTACCATTGTGGAGATTGGAAGTTTCCTTTGAGACCTATTTTCAGAATTCAGAATTTTCCTGTTTTATACATGATTTTATAGTACATATTCTGGACAACTAAAACTGGTTTTCAAAAAAATGAGATATTTTTTTATTACACACATTCTTACCTACGAAAATCTCCATTTTTGTAGCGTCTATCAGGGATGAAAAGATATAAGCTTTGTATCAACACCTATTTTTCAGACGAAAACAATGTAGAAAAAACCAGCTATGAAGAAATGGAAGAAAGGTTAAGAGCAACTAGTAATGAAATTGCTAGACTAAGGATTAGAGAAAGAAGGAATGCTACTAAGAAGAAAGATTTCAATAGGATAAAGGCTCTCTAAGAAGTTGAAAAAGCTTCAAAACCAGAAATAGTCAGCAGTGAAGCTCAATACTTTACTTGCACTGTTCCTGCAATCAAAGAAGCCAGATTTGTAAGGAGGATGAATGCTCAGTTGAGAGCTACTAACAGGAGATTGAAAAGACCAATTGAAGACCTAGAAATACAATTAACAAAAGCTAAAGAAAGGCTATAGCAATAATGAAACAAAGTGATGAAAAAAAAGGGTAGTAAAGGATATATCTTAAAACAATTTTGGTATTAAAAAGAAGGTCATCTCTAAAGAAGAACAATATTATAAGGTTAATTTGTTTTGTTTTTGCTGATCATATAAGCCTTTATGAAATATTGAAAATCCCCAAACTATAGATTTTGACGGCTGTGTTGAAAAAAGAGCATACACAGTAGTTTCGTAGCGTGCTACGAAACTACTGAAGGTGACTTTTTAGCACTTTATAGATGTATTTCGAAGGTAAGGTTTGATAAATTCCAAGTTTTGATGATTGCTGGTAGATATATGAAGATCATTGATGAAGTTTCAGATGGCCATGATGCAAAATGGTTCAAAGAAGTATTCCATAAGTGATATAAAAGATGTGCTACGAAAACAGGTTATTTTCGCAACACAGTCATGTTTCATTCTCTTTTTCAATCTATTCGAGAGTTCCTTGCTTGCACAGGTAGACAAATGAAGTTTAAATGGATTACTAACACATGCCACATATGAAACTGCTCGAAGATTCGAAGATAAGCATGAAGGATTAAGGGCCTTAAAAGGAGGAACTCTATCTCCTTGTTTTCAAGACAGTTAGGTCATGACTCAGCAGGGTTTGCAACAATACTGGAGACATCATCAAGCTCAAGGACATGGATAGGCAGATGATTAAAGAATGTATTTAAGTCATATATAGGGTTTTTAAAAGCATTTTTTAGGAGTTTCACTCCTATTTGTATTAGGACCCTTAAAGATAGCTAGTTGTCAAGTTGTAATTAAGTAGTTTGTTTTATGAATAGATAGGTGTCAATGTTAGAAATTCGAATTCCTCTAAAGATAGATTATAGTATCCAAGGTTGTAAAAAATCTATATAAAGCTTGAGAATTGAATTCCTCAGCGTTGGGAATTTCAAGAGCAAAAGAAAGGTGTGTTATTGTAAGAAACTGTGTTTTTTCAAACATAATACAGAGATCAGTTTGACTACTCAAGATTCACAAGGAGTTTATGTGTTTGATGTTCTTATGGCCTTTTTCAATTACTTATTTGCAATGGTATGAGCTTGTGATACTTAGAATTCATTGGAAAATGCTCTAACTTCCTTCACATGCTTGTAAACTATGTTGATTCACTATGTTACTATTTCATTTATAAACCTAAACTCTATGTGCCTTGACTTCCATGTTTTTTTGATCATGTTGTTTAGTTGAATAATATCTTGACTCCACAGCCCAATAGATGTTTTCTAATCTTTGATTCAACCAGACAACTAGTTATACATTTGTCCATTTTGTTCCTAGAGTTAGCCATCTAATCATTAATTAAAAAATATTAAACCTATTGAGAAAGCCCTCTCAGGTTGAGGAGGCTAAGCCTCAACCAAAAGATTGGTTTGAAAGAGTTAATCAGAGTCTACTTGATCAGCAGCCTTATCAAGGTTAGATTTTTTGATAATGTCCAGCATCAACAACCTTGCAGTTAAGCTTGCAACACAAATATTAGCAGGAAAAGTGATGCAAAAGTGTGGCATGGATGAGGTGCCCGCGCCAGTAGTTGCACTAGCGGAGCAGTATGCAGAAGGGGTCCAGTTCAACTGGGCAAACTATCTATGTAGTGAGTTCCTTGCAAACTACCATGAGGCACAAGAGCAGGGCAAAACATTTCATTGTGCATGGCTCTTATTGTCGATAGTACTGGTAGCATGGGAGTTTCCTGAAGATAGCTAGTTCCCGTCCATCACGTAAGACCTTCCATAGGTAGCAAAGTACACTTTTCTATGGGAAAACAAGGATGCACAAAGGATAAGGGAGAGCAAGATATTTTGGGTGATCATGGAGATGAACATTAGGATGGGGATCAATCGCAAGCCGTAGTTATCACCCACAGTCTACAAAAGTCTGCAGGGTTTTGCAGAGTTCAAGGCAGATTTCAACCATGTCTTCATCAGGGCACATAAGGACCCCATGAATACGTGGCATGAGTTGCCATACTTGGAAACTGAAAATTTAATTTTCACGATCCTTGAGTCTTGGCCACAGGAGTGGCACGCTCCAGCTAACTCCGCAGTGGAAGCAAAAAAGTTTGCCGCATAGTGGAAGAAGGAAGAGACAAAACTGCAGAAGGCGCAGCTGGCAGAAAAGTGCAGGAAGGAAGAAGTAGTGGCTAAAGCCCAAGCGACGTGCGACGCTGCAAAGTTGGCTAAGGAGCAGCAGAAGAAGAGTGCGAAGGATAAAATTCACCTTCACCCAAGCTAGAGACCGATACAGAACAAGTTGGCACAGACCCGCAGACAATGTCCACTCAGCTAAAACGTGCGAGCCCAAGAGAGAAATTATGGCCACAAAAGAAGACAAATGCCTCAAAAACATCTTTCGACTCTATCACCCTTATTGAAGGAGACTTGCACGATATTGGAAAAATGGATAGGGATGTCATTGTGGAGGCCCTCCAGCAGTTTGAGGAGCAACACTAGTTCGTATTGGGGGATCTTCGGACACAGATATAGGAGTTGTAGGTGCGCACTCCATAGGTTGGCACAATGTCCACCAGCCTCATAGTCAGCACTTCAGCTGTCAAGGAAATGTTTCCCGCTAGGGTGGCCAACACAATAGTGCTACCAGATGGAGCACTCATTATAGAGAATGAGGTTGATAGGCCTATGGTTAGTAGCTTGAAAGGGGTCAGGTTAAACATGGTTGCACTCCCTCGGGAGACACTCTATCTTTTGCAGGATGGAGCCATGGCAAAACTATGGACCACGGAGACTCATGCTATATAAGTAATGAGTGAGTAGTGCATCAACACTGAGAATTTGACCTGCATCGCAACAAGGGAATGGTGCAGAACAGACAGATACTAGAGGTTGTGGAGAAAGCCTTCCAGATGGTCCCGAAGTTGATCATCCAAGTAGAGGAACTGGTGGAGGCGCGTGACTGAAAGTTAGCCACAGGGGTACGCGATTCCAGAGCTAAAATGGACAAGGTTTAGTTGGAGTTGAACCTTCAGATAGCATAGCTACAGTTGAAGGCATAGCCTTCAACTCCACCAGAGGTCAAAGAACAGCTCACCACCATGATCACAACAGCAATGGCAACGGTCGACAGTGTAGTGACAGACTGCATGATGTTGTTCAAACAATCATTCTTGGTCCTCACCACCCTACAGGAGAACCCAAACATAGACACCTAAAGGCAGAGGCACACGAGCTGTAGCAGAGATGTGATGAGGTAAAAGGAACCACGCAGATAGTTTCCCTTACACAAAGGCTCACAAGGATACAGCAGGCAAAGGCGCTCAAGGAGCAGGTGGATGTCTCTTGGCATAAATAGGCAGTTTTGAAAGCACACCTATAACCATGGATCGATGAGGTGTATACCATTACAACATCCATTGAAGCAAAGCTCGCATAGCTGCAAGCAACTCAGGAAAGGATTCAGGGCAGTAGTTCAACGACAGCAGCCACTGAACTGCGCGTACAGGAAGTTCAGTAGGCCAAGCAGTCGCTCAGTGTGCTGCCAAACTTCTAGCGAACCAATTAGAGTTGGGAGGTCTCCACAAAAAGATCTCCACACCTACAGAGTGACTCAAGGGTGAGTCATCATGTTTGTGCTGGGGGCCTATTGTGTGCAGGATCCCCCAAGGGAAATTTTGGGGATTATAGCCCAGAATTTGGTCACATTTTGTAATTCCAATATAAAGACTCAACATTTTGTGGGCGCAGAGCATGTAGTGGTAAAAGAGTCATAGGGTTGATCGCCCCTATTTTGATAATATAATGTCAGTTGTAGAAGGTCTACCCATGGTCCGCAAACCATGGGATTGTATAAATAGAGCGAAGCTCTAAGTAGTTAAGGCAGCTAATCACAGAATGTCTAAGGAATGATGATGTATGTGAGATAGATCTGAAGTGTAAAGTCTAGTTTTGTGTCATAGCATAGGAAGAGGCTCTACAGCTAAGTGTGCAGGGGCCTAGTAGTAGGAAACTAAGTGTGTAGACCCCTGCAGTTGAGTGCGCAGACCCCTGCAGCTGAATGCATAGGGCGAGTGGAGTCTGTAATCAGTTGGAAGTATTAATAAAGAGAAGATTCTATCAATTCTACGACTTTATTTCTTGTGTTATGCATCTGTTATATTGGGTATGAATTTCACTTCTAATGCTTATATGATGCGCGAATGTATATAATTGTATTGGTTAAGTGAACATAAGTAAGAATATCTGTTACATGAAGATAACTAAGACCTGCTAATAAGATGAGTAAGATACTCGGCGTAGTTTGGGAAATAGCGCAGTTCGCTACCATAGCAGCGCGAAAGCAACTCAGCCCCTGGTTAGGGCTTCACAAAGGCCGATTATAACAAATCGTGGAGGTACTGAAGGTTAGAATAGAGTGTGAAGTGACCTACATGAAGGCAGGTCTAGTTGGAATAAACTAACATCACATCCATCTCAAGGGTGCAAAAACTTGGTTCTAGCATCCCCCCATACTACTTCGGGTGAGACTTCAGTCCGCGCTCCGTGAGTTGATGCCAAAAGGGCCAGTAGTGTAGGAATTTGTTTGGTTAACTTAACTTTGAACCTAAGTCAAGCCCCCATAAGCCAACATCAATGTTTACAAAGATCGATGGCCCGTAATAACTGTGGGGGTTCAGCCTTGATCAACATCTCGTACACCCCCTACCCCTATAGTGGGCCACCCCTCATCATCTTGCTCCACCTCATGTCTGCCATGTCATCCTCCACTCCCCTTCACTTCTATCCATCTCACGCACCGTACCTCATCACCTCATCCCTTTCACTTCATTAATCATTATGTGTTCCATTTTTCCCACCGTTTTGCTTTTCATTTATTAAAAAGAGAAATAAAACCTTGTTGTATTAGTCACTTGTTTTCGGTACAAGCAGCTCCAACGTATAAATTCTCTCCTCCAGTTCAACATTCCAAGTCAACAATTATCATTCTCAGACACTGTGGCCAAACAAGTAAGTTCCCCTTCTGTCATCCATACCCCACTAATGGATGTCGAGCATGATATTTATGATACTTTCTGCATGATTAAGCATCTCCCTTTGTATAAAGAAGCTATTCTGGATCACAAGAAGTCCCCTATATTTGTGGTAATGGTTAGGTCAGGTGTCTTGGCAGCTTTTGTCCCAAAAACCCACTTTTTTCCATAATTCATTTAGTGGTTAGCCTCATCTATGTACCCTAAGTAGTGTTTTGTGATGAATCAGTTAGGGGAAATTGTCTTCCAGGTAACCTCTCAGTTAATTCACCAATGTTATGAAACCAGCTCACAAAAAGATAGAAAAGATATATCAATGCCTTAGAATTCATCATCTTCGAGGGGGAAACCTCATTTACATTACTTAAATGAACAATTCTTGGATGATACAAATGACAATACCTCCTTTCTATATATAAGAGTCTAAGGGGTCATAATATAATCAGAGCCAACATAACAATAATAATGTAAGGGCACAATAATAACAATAGTGG
>APFE031377603.1:149475-178040 GCA_000404065.3 Pinus taeda
TAGAGGAGGTTATGTATTATGCATGATTCCACAAATAGTGTATAATCAGGATAATCTCTGTGAATAAGTGTTATATTATTCAAAATTTCTACATGGTATCAGAGCTGGTTGATTTGTAGAAAAAGTTCTACGGGATATCAAAGTGAGGATTGATCATCAGATCTATTATTCAGAAAGTGTTTACATTTTATTTCTTCAGTTAGAGTCTGTAATCGGGCCAGGTAGCCTCTAGATTCATCTTTCTTTTGGAAGGTGAGATATGTAGTGAATGTCTATACAGTCGATCTCTATACGAGAAATACCTTCTTCTCACGAATTTTAGATCAGAAGCGGTTGAGTTTTGAGCTGGTGGAATTCAAATTTGTAGCAGTGTTTTCTTGGTGTCAAAGTTGAAATGTCTTTCAATGGATTACGATTGGAGTATGCCCTTGAGGGCAGCTCGAACTATTTTGCATGGAAGGACGGGATGGAGGTGGTGTTAGATGATAATGGGTTGAAGGAGTTCATAGATGCGGATGTCCCAAAACCTACTGATGCTGCTCAAGTCGAGGATTGGCAAAAGAAGACAGGAAAGTTTCAAAGGATTATGTTGGAGGGTGTGAGGGATCACATTGTATGCAGCCTCCATGGAAAGGATTCTCCATACTTGATGTGGAAAGCATTGATAGAATTATTCCAAAGCAAGAGCAACTAGAGGAAGTTGGCGCTCAAGGATAAACTCAGAAACATTAAGTGTGAGAATGGAGACAGTATGCCTGAGTATCTCACGAAGTTCACCCAATTTCGGGATGAGCTGGGAAGTGTGGGGTGACTGTCGATGATGAGGACTTTGTGAGCTTGGCTCTCCTTGGTCTTCCGAAGAGTTGGCATTCCTATCAGGACTCTGTCAATGGTTGGGAGAAATTGCTAGGATGGGAGAGACTTTGGTTAGATCTTGTGCAAGAGGAGATCAATCAGAACACCAGAGACAGTTCTTCATCTATGCATGATGAGGAGAACTGTGCCTTAGTGAGTAAGGCAAAGAAGGGAAAGGATAAGGTTTCTCTTTCCGAATCCAGTTCTTCCAATGATGGGAAGAAGGTTGACAAATCGAAAGTGCAATGCTTTCGTTGTCATGAGGTGGGCCATTAAGCCTCAAATTGCCCACAGAGGAAATCTAGGAAGGGATCTGGGGAAGGATCTAAAGGTGAGGGACTTGTTTCATAGTTTGAGTTGGATTTCACACTGTTCACATGCATGGTTTCATCCATGATGGGAAGTGGTTGGTTTCTTGATAGTGGAGCTTCTTTCCACATGTCCAACTACAAAAGTTTGTTCAGTACTTTGGAGGAGAAAGATCTCCAGATACTCATAGCGATGGGTAATGATGAGAAGTATAGTGTCTCAGGTGTAGGCATGGTTATTTTTTAGAGGGAGCATGGATCTTGTTTTACCTTGACCGATGTCAAGTATGTACCAGGACAGAAGAGAAACTTGGTGTCGATCGCGATGCTGGAAGATAGAGGCTATGATGTAGTCTTCAGTAAGGGAAAGGATTTCCTTAGACACATCATCACTAGATAGGCGAAGCAGATTGGTTCACGGGTCAAGAACCTATATGCTCTTAAGGTTCAAGATGCATGCAAAGCCTTGAGTAGCAAGGAAACTGATGGAGACTTGGTGGTTGAGAGGGAGGGTATACTACCTCTCAACATGCAGAGCTAGAAGAAGTCTCAGACAATGGTAGAGGAGCCACGATTGGTGCAACAACTTCAGGAGGTTGTGGAGCAGCTACAATAGCGAAAGCTAAGAGGAGATCGAGTAGAGACATCTACTCATGCAGAGATCTCCAGTAGGGGGAAACTTTGAGCGAGGTGGGCAGAGGGATCACATGCAGCCATACATCCAAGTAGGAGGTGGGGTGATATAGAGTGATCATCCCAAGGAGGAGGGGCAGGATCCTTGAGGTACCCAACATCTTAGATGAGACCTTGCTACAAGAGCCTCGATGTGGAGTACCAGGAACTGACTGGTTGGGTAGAGACAGATGCAGATGGAGCGGTACAGAGAGTGACAGTGTAGGGAATCCCAGGACAGTGCATAACTAGCAGGCTGTAGCAATGCGAGAGGCACAAGTGTTTTGCACAGTGCTAGGTGGCACAGAGAGGTGTGCAATGGTGTGAGATGCATGGATATGTTGCAGTAGCATACAAGTCAGAGGGAGCACTTGTCAGCAACAGGTAGAGCTTTAGCATCAAAATATGTTCCTAGACCAACAGAGTGGTCAGTTGGGAGTGTTTTTGTTCCAAGTGTTGTTGGAGCAAGTGGACCGGGCAGATGTGTTGCAAGTAGAACATTCCAGAGTTACATGATAGGGGTTGCAGATAATCCATATCTTGTTGAGAGGGAGGGTTGAGAATGCAACAAGATGATGGAGCTTAGTGGAAAGAAGTCGCCTTCACTAAGTGGGCCTGTAGGCTATTTTTGGTGCAAGTTTATTTTTAGACGATGTCTATTTTTAGACATATGGATCATGTTCTATGAGTTGCAGGATGTTATTTGTGGATGATTGGTCATGTTGGTAAAAATAGATGGACCTCTATTTTTAGACATATGGGTGGATTCTATTTTTAGACTGCCAGGCTAAAAATAGAACAGTTGAATATTATTAGCTCTTAATAATATTTGGACTATAAACATTATCTTATTCTGTTGGAGCACTTTAGCTCGAGATACGGATGTGACACATGCAGCTACTAGAAGGAAATACATGTTTCTTGTGGGTTAACTTGAGCTATTGCATGGATGACTTCAGTTAGGACTTTAGTGATTGAGTTTTGTGGAGTTGAATGAGGAGTTGATGGAGTTGTGTTCAGTTTGACTTAGTTGAACTAGTTGTATTTAGTCTAAATAATCAATATACTAAGTGATGAGTGGTGTGAATTAGTTATTAATTAATTCACTAATTATTAACTCATAAAGAAACTGAAGAATACATCAGTTAACTCAGTGCATGGATAGTTCAGTGGAGACAAGTGTTAGAGGTGAGTGAAAGGGCAAGACAGCTGTCACGTGTGACTATAGTTGTGTGTGAGATTTGCACAATCAATGGATTGAGTATTGCCAATGAGGATTATGTGGTATATCCAAGGGAAATACAAATTTGGATCATTCATTCATCAGTATTCTCATGCAGGATTGCGCAGTGGAGGCAGGCAAGCAGCGGAGGAGATTTGAACCTGTGATTGATTCATATCTGAGCTAGCTTGTGTGTAACAGGTGGAGATAGTACTGAGTACTTGTGAGGAGTATTGTACTATGTATTGTTAGATGTTCTCAATCAATATATTATACAGATAGTTGGGGGTTTTTAGCTTTATGCTTTCCCTGGGTACATACTGTGTTGATATGTGTGATTGATGCTTCAATGTGCGCATGTGAATGTTTCTTAATACTGCTAAATTGATGATCAACGTAGAGGAGGTTATGTATTATGCATGATTCTGCAAATAGTGTATAATTAGGATAATCTCTGTGAATAAGTGTCATATTATTCAAAATTTCTACATCTGGAAAGCCATTTGATGAGGTAGGTGGGGTGTACTATTCTCGAAATCGAAGATTATTATGTTCGAATCCTAAATATCGACAAATCCTATAGTAGACAATAGTAATTTACATTGTGTTGGGCATAATTGCAACACTTCTAAAGTTGAGATTGCTGAAGAGGAAATAGCTAAGTCTTCAACAATGTTATAATTCTGAGTAGCTCTCACATGTGGATTGAAAGCTGATTTATGAAGTATACCTTTAGTAGGTGGTTTGATTACTAAGTCAGGTTGGGTTACTCGATCTGTAGTGGATCAGAACCAGGAGGAGTTGTAGTTCTTGTGTTTGAATTAGAAGATTCTACTTCTTTACCACCAACAGGATTTTTACTACCATAATCTTATGATCGTGTTGCAATCCTGACATGAGACATCATCATAATGGGTTCTTTTGAGGAATTTGAGGAAGAACTAATCATCTTACTAACTTGACTAGGAAAAGGATCCTTCAAGATAGCAGGCACTTGAGAACCTTTAATGATTTTCGAAACCTCTACTCGATGTGGGCAGTCTTTGGTAAAATGATCCTCATCACAAATGAAACAAGGATAGCGAGGGTTACATTTTTCATCAGTAGATTCATTTTTATCGGTTTTATCTTTTGAATTTTGTTTTTTTTTCTTCTTCCCCTTCTTTTTAATACCAAATTCTGATTTGGCTGTAGATGATTCTACGACATGAATGTCGGTAGAAATTTCAGCGGAAGAATTTCCTGTCGGGGAATTAGGTAAAGTTATTATAGGAGAATAATTCTTTGAAGATTTCTTCTTGCTTTTAGTACTAACTGAACTAATCATACCTTCAGTGGCATGAGACCCTGATGGAGCTGCAGTTATTTGACTGTGTTTTGGAAGATCAAGGATTTTTTCATGTAAAGTGCCTAACTACATATAGACGAGGTCAAGGTACTGAGCCTGAGAAATTACTTGCTCTTCAGTGAAAACTCCTTCCTTAGCTACATCTTCAGTGATTTTGGGTAACAATGATTTAATGAACCATTCTGCTAAAATTTGATCTAGAATGAAAACTTTCACTAAACGCATTCTATGTTTCCATTCATGAATATGATCAGAAATATATGTGGACGTGGATTGTTTTAGTGAAGTTAACAGTTTCGTGCCATTGTCGTATCTAAAAGGAAACTAAAAATGATATAAGAAAGCAGTGGCTAACTAATTGAAATTATAAAAAGAGGCTCGTGGTAACTCAATGTACCATTTGACGACAAGACCAATTAGAGTTCGTTGAAAAAGACGCAATTGAATTGAATCATCAATGATTGAATTAGATGCACACCAGAGGTGATAAGTCATAACATGATTTGACAGATCCTCTCCTGACTTACCGTCGAATTTCAGGATATCACTAGGCAACTTACTAGGCATTGGTGACCAATACAGAAGATAGTAAACCAGATCGTTCGTAAGGCACGACAAATTAGTTATCAAAGTTGCAATAAATGGTAACTAACGGTTAGGGTCATGAAAACCTTGAGTAATGAGACCAGCTCCGAGAGGAGGATATCCAGGATAACCTGGAATTGGATTTGTGTTAGGAATGTTATAACCTCCTGGGAAACCAGGATTAACTGGACCAAACTGAGGTTGTTGAGGCTGTTGATAAGTATAGCCAGGATACGGATGATACTAATAAACTGGGTTTTGTACAGTAGGAACAAATTGATACTATCCCCAGTACTGTTGATATGTGAATTGTGTTTGACTTGTGGTAATTGTACTTGGACCAGGCTATCCTGTAGGCATCTGGACCGAAGTCTAAATTGTAGGTCCTGACTGTGGCATAGATGTTGGCATTATGGCACAGGTTTGGAGCTATGGCACAGGTGTTGTCCTTGATGGCAACTCTCTTTGGTAACAAATCTCAGTTCAGGCACTCAGAGAGAAGAAAAAGACATATACACATGTTCATCTAAACAAAGACGCGGATACACGCGGGTTATACGTTGAAAAAGTGTGTATATGTTGGGGATCATACTTTTGGTCCATGGTAGTTAGTCCTTGGGATTTGAACCTATGTTTTGGACCATGGCATTTCGACAGATGTGTTGATCTCTAGTTTTGGGTTCATGGTATTGAAATGTTATGGTTTTGGACCATGGTATTGAGGAAGGCCTAAGACTATAAAAGAGGAAGGAGATCATGTGGCGAAAGATCATCCGCATTATTATTGAATATCTGATAAAGTGCTAGAGCTGGTATATTGGTAATTGGGTTGTGATGTAGATCTGGATCTGAATGAAGGAGGAACCTTAGCGTAAAAGAAGAATAAAATCTATTCATGGGTCATAATCTTTAAGCTTGAATGATAGTATCTTTGTATTATTTTTGTCTGCTAGATGTGGTGCTTACTTGATCTATAAGTCTGATAATCTAGGTTATTTAGTGATTGAGTATCTGAAAGAGTGAATTATCCTTTACAGATCTTTACACAGGTTCAGTGAAGAAAAGCCGTGTATACACTCAGGTTAAGAGAACTAAAGAAGCGTATATGCAGGATGTTCCATACGCAGAAGCATATGCACGCAGGTTTCAGGCTGTTAAAGTAGCATATATATTTTGAATTGTGATCTTGCTGCTTCTGTTTATTACTGTTGTGTTCTGGGTTCAGTTTTCTGGTGTATGGTTTCTGGTACTGTCATTTGGGTACAAATGTCAGAGAAGTATCTACTTGAATTGGTGAAAAGGAGTTTGGTTGATGAAGAAATTCTTGATGATTGATTAATGTTCATGGATCCAGTCTGAAAATTTATGAAACGTGGTCCTTGGAAGAAAGAGAAGGTTGTAGCCTTCTGTAGGCCATCACCTACGTACTAGTATCTTGGCTAGTGCAAGAGATAAAGGGGGTTGTAGCTCCCTTCAGGAGAAGCTGGAAAAAGAGAGAGAGTTGTAGCTCTCTGCAGGTTGCAGCCTGCGTACTGGTAAAGGACTGCACCAGTACATTGTAAACAGAAGTTTCTAATTAAAGAAAGATAGAGACGAATTGTAGCAGGTGGTTTTCACCCACATTGGGTTTCCAACTTGTATCTTGTGTTCTTGTGTGTGATTTTCTTTCTGCTCTGTTTAACTGTCTCTGGTTACTGGCTATTTGATTCTGCATCACAGATTAACAATAATCATCGGAAAGTTAAAGTAAATTAAAATTTTGCTTTGTATACGCGGGTTTCCTTCTGAATAGTTGTGTATATACACGGTTTTAATTAACTGAAGTAGCGTATACAATTTGGTTTTAGAAAAGGAATATTTTACCTGATAATACTGATTCACCCCCCCCCCTCTCAGTACAATAGAGACTTGAGGAGTTTGCATTGATGTAGGGATAGTAGAAACCGGAGCTACAGATACTCCAGAAACAGGTGTGGTAGGTTGAATAGAAGTTGCAGTAGTTGCAGCAATTTGAGACAGAGTCTGAGGTGTGCTAGGCCCAGGCTGCTAAACTAAACCCGGTGCAGGGGTTTGAATAGTAGGTTGGATAGGTTGTTGGGTTGGACCAGAAACCAAAGGTTGTCCAGGTTGATTAGATAACTGCACATTAGGTTGAATAGTCTGTTGAGTTTGAGACAGATCTCGCACCATGTTCATTCGGGAGTATGGACCCATGAAAGGTTGTGCATATGGAGGACCATAACCTGGTTGAACGTAGGGCTGATAATGAAGCGGTAAATTTCCAGCTCCTTGTAAAAATGATTGACTAGGAGGAAGTTGAAAACCTTGAGTTGGGTACTAACCTTGAGGTTGATAACACTGAGCCACATACTGAATCTGGGGTTGATAATCATCCTGAGGAATATACTGAGTCTGGGGTTGAAATTGGGGTATGTACTGTCCTAAAGGTATGTACTATCCTTGAGGTTGCCCCCTAGGCAATAACTGACTACCTTGAGGTTGCCCCCCAAGCTGTAACTGACTACCTTGAGGTTGCCCCCCAGGCGGTAACTGACTACTTTGAGGTTGCTCCCCAAGCGGTAACTAACTACCTTGGGATTAATGATTTGGAATACTACCAGACATCATAAGGATTTGTTTTGCGTTCAACATTTGAGTCCCATTACTACCAAATGATAACTCATGTTCAGTCAGTCGAGGAGTTGCTCCTGAAAAGGTACCAATAAGTGACTGGTACACTGAAGGAATAGAAGGGTGGCTAGATAAAAATGTTTCCAGTGATTGGGAAAACATAGATGATTGTCTTGACCTGATCGATGAAGGATAATAACCTCTTGGTGTAGGATGAAAAGGAATTAGGAATTCGAGGTGGTGAAAAACTAAGACCCGGGTTTTCTAAAAAATTTGTCATCACTCCTAAAAGGACTGTAGAATATTGATTCACGCTCCCTAAGATTTAAAATCTGTTGGTTTTCGGGAAGAATTACGTCTTCGTTTGGACTAACAAGTTCTTCAATAGAAATGAGGCCAGAAGGAAGATTTTGAGTAATAATATTTCTTACCCTAGGTGAATCAGGACCAGTAGAAGTTGGAGAAGCAAATCCTGAAGTTGGAGTAATAGCAGGTTCAGTGTCAGGCTCAAAAATTTCAGGTCCTTTAGCTAATTCACTGGAAGGAGAAATACTACCAGTAACTTCAAAAAATGAAATTGGCTTTTGAGTATACTGTTGTTTGTATTTTATAATAAGGATGAACAATTAGAGATGACTCTCTGGCTTCTTGTGATCTAAATTTACTGTCACTAGGTGATATGAGAGCTCATAGCCCTTCAATTTGGCTTGGTGTATACTCAAGAGGTTTCCCTTGAAGTCTACAAGATTGTATCGGTAATTCAGCCATGATTAAATATTAATTAATCACACGCAAACAAAGAAAATTTCAATAAAAACACCTAAAGTCTCTAAAAAAACAAACAACTGAATCACATGCCTAAAAAAAATTCTAATTGTTCAAACCACGCAAAAACAGTAATTTCTTGTACTAAAAACACTAGTTGGTGATGAAATCCAAATTAGTAGAAGTTTAATATAGAAAGGGCAGTTGGAACAGTTACCCCGACAACCTGCTTAATGAAATAGACTAGCACAATTTTATTCACAAAACCATCTCGAGTGAAGAGAACCCCCCAGAGAGTCCAAGTGAGTCTAGTCAAAGTCTGCTCCAGGTACAGTGAGATCTTTCCTTCACCGTCACCTTAGCAAAATAATCTTAAGTTTATGGACACTAAGTGTCATGCGGAAAGAGTTATTTTTGCGGACAAACCTAACCTCCCTAGGAGTCTAAGACTCTCTAGTGACAAACAAACCAAACAAGAGCAATCCTTCTCTAAACACACATTATTTTATGAGAATTCAAATGTTTTCGATCTTACCTTAGGTTCAACGCTTGTTGTAGCAGTCTAGCCTTGCTGATCCAGATGAGCTCCTCCTTCACTTTCAGACCTGCATACACTAACAAAGCAAACGATTACATAACACCTGAATATTCACCATAAAACAAAGCATATTCATCACATTGACCAAGGAGTACATGAAATAATTCATTAACAACAAATCATTGAGAAGAATGGACTTATTTGTATTAAGGAAACAAAAAAGGAACCATTACAACCTGAGCCTTGGTGTTGTTCAAGCTCCTCCCAGGGTCCAACAAGAGATTTCCTCTACTTTGACAAGCTCACCCACTCCCAATATGGCAACAAGGAAGGATAGTGATCTCTCCTCACAAGTCAACAATGGAAGTCCTAATTCCAGCAGCATTTACCCTTTAGAATGTTCATCTTTCAACCTCCCCTCCTCTGACCCAATGCCTGTATTTATAGTATTCTAGAGGAGGTTATTCAGTTCCAACATCAATGGGATACTCCCTCTTTTGGACGGGGTAGCTCCTCTCTTGATGGGATAAGCTCCTCTATCATAGGGATGCATGAACCATCTGGAGGCGGTCAATACACGTCAAAAACTCTTCTAGAAGGCTCTAGAAGTGACCACAAGTAACTTTTTTAAGATGAAACTCACGCCTTTTGACCTTTACAGGAGTACGCACCCATCCCTTGACTTACAGAGCGTACAAGTACGCAGGTACAATGAGATCGGGATGCGTACACGCAGGCAAGGTAGAGAGAACCTGTGTAACCAGAGATAAACATGTTTTTTAATGACTTTCTCTCTTTCTCGAAGTTTGACATGGAGAGCAGAGGTATAAGGCTTGACAAGGAGGATAGTATGACTGTTGATGGAGCCATACTAACTGTAGATAGTCATGGTGACAAATTTTACTGTAACAGAACTTTCGATAGTACCCAATGCGGCCCAGTGTTCCGCGCAACTATTTAACACTTCTTGGTGCCTCCAAATTAATTATTAACACGATCTTAGCAGGGTCCACCATAAGTCCTTGCCTACATACCACATGACCCAGCAAGATTCTGAAAGGGACACAGAACGAGCATTTCTTCAATTTTAGTGCAATCTGAAACCTTCGACATGTACCCAACATCAAGTGAAAACTAGATACATGATGCTTTACTAGCCCAAACACTGTCCAATCATCAAAATATACTTCCAACAACTTGTGAATGAATTCTTTGAACGCCATGATGACTATGCACAAGAAGACCGCCGACACATTCTTAAGTCCAAAAGGCATCATTGTATACTGGAAATATCCCCACTCTATCGCGAAGGTGTTATTACTCCTATTTTCTGGTGCAATCTTAATCTAATGGTATCTAGAGAACCCATCAGTGAATGAGTATGCCTCCTGCCCTCCAACATTATCTAGTACTTCATCTGTAAACAGAGTTGGAAAAGGATCATGAACACAAGCATCGTTAAGCTTCCTCAGATCTACGAAAATCCTTATTTCATCCTTCTGCTTCTTTTCTTGAACGACCATTGGACTCACCCAATCATATTCCTCCACAAGTTCAATAATACCCACTGCAAGCATCTTGTCCAACTCCAATCAGACCTTTTCCTTCTATTAGGGATTAAGGCGATATGGCCTTTGCTTAATGGGCTTCGCATCTAGTTTCAAAGTTATTTTCGTCACTCCCAAATCGCCTATGATGCCTTTTAAGTCCAAAAATTTCGTAGGAAATAATTCCTTATATTCCCCTATCAACTCAATGACTTTATCTACTGTAGCATCATCCCAGTAATCTCCAATCTTTGCAAACTTCAACTCCACCTTTGTGTCAATGTTCACTTATCTAGTCTTCAATGGTGCAGTGATGTCTGGATTTTCTATCTGTGGTCCTTCAACTTCGCGGTGGCCTTCAGCCTCTGGGATGTTAATATTCCTTGGATCCTCATCATCTTACTTAGCGGTCACATTATAGCACTCCAGTGCATGGCACAATTGGGGGTGCCAATATGGTTGAATCAATTCTAAAGTATCTTGCAGTATTCTAAAGATTGTTGCCTTAACCTCCTCCAACACTTCATTGATGCTTCCGAACCCATCCTCAAAGCTGAAGGTCATAAAAAATCCTTCTCTCAATATGTCCCACAACGTGGTACTATGGTGGAGCTCTATTTCTAGGTACCGATTCATAGGAATGATGTCCAAAGTGTGACAAAATATATGTACCCACTCTGGTTGCAACTTCATTCCATAGACCTTAGTCCATTTTTCTAAATGATTGCACGGATCATTTCTCCCAACGTATTTTTTAGTTAGATGAACTTTCAGGCGACCAAACTACAATCTCGTCGTTCTTTTATACTCGGGCCATTCATCAAAACTATCTTTATGTGTATCCCACCACCATGCAAGCATAGCGCACAACGCCAAATCCATCGCTTGGAAGTGATGCTTCTTCAGTACTTCCCTTTCAAATGTGTCTAAAAATTTATCTAAATTAGTCAAACCATCATAATAAGGTAGATTTCTTACCTCCGATGACACACAGTGCAATGATTTAGTCATCATATTACAATGCAACGTAGATACTTCATGTAACCTATTCTGATAGTGCTCCAATTCTTCATCTGAATCTAATGTACATGAGCTTTTGCGGTCCCATGCAATTTGTCCATCGGCAATTGGATTAACCCAATCTTGGTCTCGTGCTGTTATCTTATAGATCTCGTCCAAATCATCATCGTCTTCCTCATAGTCGCGGACTAGTTCAGTATAGTGCGGTCCTTCTGCAGGGTCCAATGGTACTCATATGTGAAGCGATTTCCTTTCAAACGACATCGTCCACTTCTTCAAATTGATTACCTCATTCACGTCGATAGCCCAATCAATTCCCAGGAGCGTGGGGTATGGATTGCTATCATCAACAATCTCTATCACTTCAAAATCAACCAACGCACTCGCGCCTTATATATCTACAGTTACTCCATACAATCTCCCCATAGGGATAATCTTATGTTGATTTTCCATTCTCAATTGAATCAAAGACCACTGCAGCATAGGTCTTCCCATTCTTTGCCATGTCTATTTAGGAAAAACATTCGCATCCAACCCCAGATCCAAAATAACTTGATCCATCTCATAGTCTCCTATTTGCACGGTAAGCCTCATATCGCACCCTATTCTTGTCTTGTGTTTGCCTATCTTTCTAATTGCACGATGTCCTTCAAGAGCACCTTCCTTACAAACGCACTTGTTTATCAGTTCTTGAATCCCTTTCATAGCCTTTTTGTCATGCAACAGCTTCATACAAATCTCCAAGAAAGTGGTAAGCATGGAGGGGTAAACTTCTTCAGATAGCTTGTCCTGACTTCCTGAGGTAGAAGCCTCAGCGAAGCTTTTCTTTGCTTCCACGAACTTTTCCTTCTCGCGCTCCAAATCAAACCCAACCTCCTTTTTTAGAGCATTGCAAACCCACTCACTCTCTTCAGGTTGCTTTCCTTTATCATCACTAGTCATCATTCTGCTTCACAGCACAATATTCACATTGGGATCCTCATCATGGGGCTCGACTCTCATCATCTGTATATTTTGGGTAGGTTGTTGAGGCTACGCCTTCTTCTCCTACATATTAGTTATTAGTGTAGGGAATTCTTTTATCACTTGGTCAAATTGAGTGCAGTAACAGCATGACAGTCGTGTCTGGCTCTTACACTCTCATGCATAGTGTCCTGGCACTCCGCAATTGTAGCAAATAACTTGTCCTCGGCCTCTACCAGGTCCTCCTCCTCCTCGGCCATGTCTGTGCCCTTGATATCCTCCACATACTCCCCCAACGCCTTGATCTGGAGGCCAAGTTTCTATTTTCATTCGATATACGGGCATTCTTTCCATCATCAATTCCTAGTTCCAGCAGTTATGCTCATCGTGGCCCACCGATTTACAGAAATTGTAGAATAATTGTTGCAACGTCTATTCAAATTTTTGGAACAAGTGATAATTGTTCATTACTTGGTTTCCATCTACCTAACAGATAGCACACCATAGCGTGGGCCCTGTACTTGTTCTTGTGGTAGCCTCCTATTTTAGGGGCATCGACCCTCCCCCTGTAATATAATTCGTGAAAATAGGACAATGATCTTTATCATGCCCTTGGCTTTTACAATTTAGGCACCAAACTTCTTTGCACACCTTTGGTCAAGTAATGTTTTCGTTCTTCAAGCTCTACAACTCCAAGCAAAGGTACTGCAACTCCGCATGAATCTGTTGAATTTCTCAAGCAGGATCCTAGATAGGTGTCTCATGTAATCTCATCGTGATCTTCAGTTCTTCCGCCTGAGTCCTTGTCTTTTGTTGCGATAAAGCAACCCTTAGGTGCGGCAGGAGCGAGTCTACAAACCATTCACGATGCTAACTATCCGTGAGGGTCATGTTAGCCTCGCGGATTTGGCACTTTAGTCTCTGATCCAGCTCCCAGGGTGTTTTTCCAAGCCTCATCATATTTCCTTGAATCCAATGACTAATTTCATTTCAGACTTGGGCCTACCGAATTCCTTATTCAAAGCAGTCAGAATGTCCACTAATGATGCCAATGGGTTATTGGTGCAGTACTTAATGTACCATTTCAATGCCCAATCTTGTAGAGTAGTGACCAACTGTGCCTTATTTATATGATCATTTGTAATATTCTATTCCATCCATACAACCTTCGCAACGAACCAAAACTGATCTGGGTCCTCACTTCCCAAGCCCTTGAAAACAGGCAACTTCATGGTATTCAACATATTGAATAGTGGAGAAGGTGGTGGTGGTGTGGGTGAAGGTGTATTTTGTGGAGGTGAAGGTGGAGGTGGTGTGGGCGGATGAGGTATTTGCACAAAAATCTACTTTATCAACTGTACAATGCTTCACAGTGAGGCCTATACTGCTCCTTCGTTGTCACTCAAAGGAGGTTCTATCAACGTGATGTATTCAGGACCTACTCTCTCTAGATTTCTAAAGAATCGTCCACTTCACATATATCCAAACATCAAGGCAGTGGCATAACCCACTTTTTCACACAAGAGCATTTTAATCCAAGTATTCAAATATTTCAAATACTTACCTCGCAATCCTTTGAAAAAGTGCCACTTTACTTCACTGTAGCTGATTGAGGTATCAATTGTGAATTCTGTCACAAATTCTCCTATGACTCAATCAAGCCAGTGATCGACAGTGCACGTGATGTTAACTTCAGAAGCTTCCAACCTCTGCACTAACTCTAGTGTCCACACTATTGGACCGTTAAGCCTCCACTTTCCTTGGTCATCTGCCAGTTTAGCGATCCACTCGTACAGTTCGATCGGGAAGGTGAAAAAGAATATTTCGTGTATTTATGTGTATAGATACCTGTCCAACCACTGTTCTTTTGTCACACCCAGATTTCTTTTTTCTTGTGCGTCGAATTCATGGATCTTTCCATCCAACCACTTCTTAATTTCTTTCTTTGTCGGATTCCAGTGATGTGACATCACACATCTCTTTATGCAGATCCCGGTCCCGTCAATAGAACCATTTGTTGGCTTAGTGGGTCTTGACCCAGGTTCATAGTTAGTTACACCAAACAAATCCCTACACTACTAGCCCTTCTGGAATCAATCTGTGGAGCGCAGACTAAAGTCTCACCCGAAGCAATATGGGGGGATGCTAGAACCAAGTTTTCACACCTAGAGATCAGTGTGACGTCGTTTTATGCCCTAAATCCGGCTTTGCGCAGATCGATAAGCCTTTATGACTTATCGATATAACTCCCTTTAATCAACCTCTAGACCTCTGCGAAGGTCTATTACTGTCTTTCATGGACCTTGAATAGACTAATCAGCTACTTACGTGCATCAAATATTACTCTTAATCCAGCAATTACTCGAATCGGCAAAAGTGTTCAATAAATTTAACATACAACAAGATAATATTCATGTAAACAATCAACATCAATTGTGTTCATATAATGATATAAATCATGTAAAGTTGTGCAACAATGCATCATTATTTCATAAACCCATTACAACATAAAGCGCATTCATATAAACAGAAGTAAAGAGATAAACATGGGTATTTTTGCAACAATATTATTTATTAATATTCAATTCAGCTTACAGACTCAAACTTCCCTATGCACTCAGCTGTAGGGGTCTGTGCACTCATCTGTAGACTCTACTCTAAGGCTTTGCACACACAACTGCAGATCCTTTCTTCCTACTCTTCTCCACTAACACCCTAGACTTCTCCTTTTGAAAAAACTTCCTTTTTTCCCCTCTTCCTTAGACATCGTAAGACACACCTATTTATATAATACCATGGTCCACGGACCATGGGTAGATCCTCAAAAAGGCGAATCAACTTACTTAAATAAGGGTAAAACCCTTTATGATTCTTCAACTAACTACGCTCTCTACAACCACAATTTACGGAGACTTTACATCTTTATATAACAAAACTTGGGATTCTGCCCCAAAATTGACCCTAGGGGACTCGATCCCAACATTCATTAAGCCTAGAGGAGTTGTAGAAATACCTCCAAGGGTCTTCCTCTAGCCAATGACATGCATCATGGATCCATGGATAATACAACTTAGCACAGTGGTTCTTGCATATGCAGTGGGGATCATACAGATTGAAATTCTTGGTGATGAACTCAAACTTCTTCAAGTCTTTAGCCTCGATATCTGCATCCTTCAAGCTTCAAATCTTGTATAATCCAATCCACAAAGGAAGAGCAGGCCATGGTGCCTTGTTCCTCTTGTGTAGTCCTATCGATAACCCTATGGAGATGTGCTATACAACCTCTTGCATGACTAACTTATCAGTGGTAAACCTTGGTAGCACATGCAAAGGCTTCTCTCTGCCAAACATCCTGATGGTGGTGCCACTGGGTGAGGCATACCAATATGCAATGTTAAGCAATGCCTGCATCAATTCTTGGGACATGCAAGGTGGATCCTGCTCAAAGATCATCTTTTAAATCAGGGTGATGAAGTGGTCAAATATCCTTTCCATGACTCCTCAGTAGCTGCACTCAAAGAGAAACTTGCAATAGATGTTCACATCATCATATGATGGTGTCCATGTCTAACCCATGCCAAGAAATTGTTGTTGGGCACAAATTGCTTGAAGAAGGTATGTAGACATATAGAATCTCACTTGCTCATCCTTAGGTGGACTTCGGGCATTAGTCACATGCACTTTCAGCTGAAGAGCTAACATATTCGACCAGTTGATCGACCTTCCTTCATTTTCCAATTGATCCAACACAACCACCCAACTCTGCGAAAAGGTCTATGTGCTCTCTTTACCGTACAAGGGACATGCAAAGATGATCAAGAGTTGGTAGGCCTTCTTGAGTGACTTAGTGTTGTAGACCTGATTATGTGTCGACCTGAACTTTGATGGCTCTTTTACCCAATGCTTCATGATGTCTCTAGTTTTCACATTGTTGTTGGGAATGAAGAAGAGTGCATCCATGCAATTCACCGGTTGTGGTAAGTGATACATATGATGATAATTTTCCATCCTGAAGGTAGGAATTTGTGTTCCACTGGCACTTCTCAATGTCATCATCTCGGGATCAGTATGTGAGGCAATCCAGTGAATAATGTCCACACATGGGAAGGTAGCGTACTTGCATGCAACCCTGTATAAGCCCAACTTGTGGATGTTGACATAGACCCGTCGATCTTCCAGATATTCCTTGAAGTTGCCTACAATTATGTCCTTTATTTCCTGCCATGTAATCTTCATGTCCATCTCTATGAACAACTATGTGTTTGCATAGACTAGTAAATTCATTGACACCTATTCAACTACATCTCCAATGATGCTCTCCATAATATCCTTTGATCTAGCTCTCTTGGAAACCATGTTTCCTGTACCGCCGAGAATATTCTCAACAACTGTTGTACCTAAAGATATAGAAGACACTCATGGCATGCAAATGTCAATTTAAAATAAAAATGAAAAAAACTTCAAGGACCGATCATGCAACAAATTAGGCAACTGCTGAGCAAGATTGCACAAATCTGGGTCTCAAAGGTGAGGGGCTATTAGCTAGATATGCACATTGCATAGTCCCAATTACTAGTAAGAGGTGATGATGTTTGGAACTACACAATGCACAGTCTAGTGTGGCTTGCTCATGACTAGAACTACACAATGCGCAGTTCAATCTACCTTGCATGTTGGCTAGAACTACGCATTGCGCAATCCCAGTGAAAAAGACTTTAGGTCTATCTCCTAGAAATGTGTAGTGTGCAACGGGTGTTAGCCACTGAAATCCCATGCGCATTTCCTGGAGCTAAGGCAGAGCCTTGAGATCCAGAAATGTGTAGTGCATGCCGGGAAGAGTTAGATCCAGGCCAAGGCAGTCTCGATCTACCCAAGGGAAACATGAAAATGAGTAGATCTGAATGCATTGTAGATCTGCATGAATTGTGATGCATGCAATCAAAACAAATGCAGGAATGAGTAAAATATAAGAACAATGAAGCTTGTGGGGAGAGTCGCCGCAATGGCGATGTTAGTGCAAAAATTGAGTCATGTATGTGACGCTTAGGAAATACACTGTAAAACTTAAAAAACACTTCTACAAGCTAAAACAAACCAAAAACCCAGTGGTCGTTCAATAAAATCGGAAAAACAACACTCACATAAGACAAGGAAACAAAAGCAACAGAAAAAGAAGCAAAATACTTGAAAAGAAAAACTTACCCAAAAAAGTTATGCTGGCTGTCCCAAAGGTTCCTAGATGCCTCGGGAATTCCAGCTCTCCAAGATAAAATGTGAAAATGGGCTCTGGTGGCACCCATTAAATATATTTGATCGATTTAGGGTTTATGATGCGAAAGCCAAAAATCTAGGAACAAGCGACAAGTGGCAACAGTTTCTAAAATTAACTCAAGTGTAATGTTTACTGCTAAAATAGATCCTTATTTTTTGTGGATTCTTTTTCGCTTTTTTCTTTTTTTCTTTTTTGGGAAGGGTTTCCATGTATGCATGGAGAAATTGCGCATTTCTGGGGGGAATCGGGCAACACACCGACACAAGCATCAGACAACTACTGAGGGAATTCTTTTGCACAATTCTTGGGTTGAGCGACTCTGGTTGCCTCTCATGCCTTATGCAGTTTCCTAGATGAAGACAAGCTTCCAACTGGATCTGTGCAATTTTAGAGCTGAAGCTCATTGCTGGGTTAAACTGCGCATTTCCTAATAGCAAGGTTGGTTGTCCTCTAGGATTGTGCAGATTTCCAAGGAAGTGCAAGCGCCAGATTGTAACTAGGTCATGGGGAGGTCAGCGTGTGGTTATACATCAAATAAATTAACCAAACACAAGTTTTAAAGAAAAAGATAAACTTGATTAAAGAACAAGTGCCTGGTTTGTGTAAGACAAGCTACTCAGATTTTAGTAGGGAGGCTCCAAACAAAGAGAAGGAAAAAATTTGGAGGGTGGTTGTAGTCGCTACAACAAGAACCTAATTCATTGGAAAAGCCATTCACGGTGGCAAGAAAAGTTGAAAGAAAAATTATGGAAACAAGGAAGTCTACCACTCACAACTATAAAGATGGAAGTGTTGATGATCCTAGTCTTCCACAACCTACAAGGCTGACACCACAACAATTGGAGGAAAAAATAGCAAAATGGATTTGTTACAATTGTGATAGAAAATACACTAAAGGTCATAAGTGCACTGAGAAGAAATTATTCTACATATATTGTGAAGAGGTGGAAGAAAAGGAACACAAAACATCAAAAGAGGAGGATATACACAAGGAATCAACCCCAGAGAAAGAAGAAATGAATCAGACCATATCTTGTAATGCATTGGTAGGAATTACCACTTATCAAACTCTCAAGATAGAAGGATATATCAAGAAGAAAAAAGTAATAGTGCTAATTGATTTAAGTAGTACCCATAATTTTATTCTTGTAAGATAGCCAAGGAATTGAATTTCTTCCTAGATCTAACACCATAGTAGTGTCAAGTCATGGTTACAAATGGAGGAACTATAAATTCCTCCAGAAAGTTCCATAATATCAAGATAACCATGGGGGAATATGTATTTAATAGTCCAATGTTTTCCATTCCAGTGGGTGGTGTTGATGTTGTACTAGGATTCGAATGGTTACAATATTTGGGGACGATAGCTTTCAATATTCAAGAATTTTTCATGAAATTATTTTGGTAAGGAAAGGAAGTTGAATTAACAAGTATTGCATGGAAATCGGGAAATATAATAAACTCTAATAGCATGAAAAGTCTTCTAAAGAAAGAACAATTGGGCATAATTGCACAGTTATGCTCACTAGAGGTTCAAACATCAAAATCATCTATTTCTCCAGATCTCTAAAACATCTTGGACAATCATTCCAAGGTGTTAGAGACTCCCGAAGGCCTCCCACCTATTTGTGATTACAATCATGCTATTCATTTAATTCTAGGAAATGTTCCTCCAAACATTAGGCCTTACAGATATCCTTATGCCCAAAAGAGTGAAATTGAATGTATGGTTGCAGAAATGCTAGAGGCCAGTATAATTCAACCTAGTCAAAGTTCTTTATCTGCTCAAGTAGTATTGGTGCATAATAAGGATGGATAATGGAGTATGTGTCTTAATTATATGGATCTCAACAAGATCACTATTAAATATAAATTTCCCACTCTTGTCATTGATGAATTGTTGGATGACTCACATGGAGAAATTTAATTCACCAAGTTGGATCTTCATTCAGGATATAATCAAATTAGAATGAAGACTGGATACATTCCAAAAAAAACATTCAGAAATAATGAGCGTCATAATGAATGTTTGGTCATGTCTTTTGGCCTTACTAATGCACCTTCCTCATTTCAAGGTTTGATGAATTCCATTTTCAAACCCTTACATAGAAAATTTGTGTTAGTATTTTTTCATGATATACTAATCTACAACAAGTCTTGGAAGGATCATGTTCAACATGCTGATAGGGTGCTCAAACTTTTGGAGAAGAAACAATTATATGCATAAACCTCCAAATGTTTCTTAAGAGTACATGAGGTGGAATATTTGGGTCATATTTTATGTCATGAGGGTGTTAAGGAAGACCCTAACAAAATTAAAGCCATTAAGGAATGGAAAACCCCCACAACCATTAAGCATCTTCGAGGATTTCTCAGGTTGACAGGGTATTATCACATGTTTGTTAAGAAATATGGGAAAATAACAGCACCTCTAACATCATTACTGAAGAAATATGCATTTTCTTGGACTCCGGAAGAAACGAAGGCCTTTGAACATCTTAAAGAGGCAATGTTCCAAGCACCGGTCTTAGCTATTCCATACTTCACAAAAAAATTTATTGCGAAATGTGATGCCTTAGGAAATGGAATTGGTGTTGTTTTAATGCAAGAAGGAAGACCCATTGCTTTTGAAAGTCATCCAATCAAAGGAAATTATTTACACAAACCTATTTATGAGAAGGAAATCTTAGAAATACTACATGCACTAAAGCAATGGCGACCTTACCTAATGGGAAGACACTTCAAGATAAAAACAGATCATGATAGTCTTAAATAATTTTTGGAACAAAGATTATCTTCAAAAGAGCAGTAAAAATGAGTGACAAAGATGTTGGGTTATGACTCTGAAATCATCTACAAAAAAGGGAAGCAAAATGTTGTTGCAAATGCACTCTCAAGAAAGGATGAGGATGTGGAAGCATTTCTTTGTGTCATTTCTATTATCCAACCTGAGTGGATAACCGAAGCAATGGATGAATAGAAGAATCATGAAGAAGTGTGGTCACTCATTCAAAAGTTACAGCAAGATCCCAATACATTTGATACATTTGGCTAGAAAAATGATTCATTATGGTACAAAGATCACTTATATCTTTGTAAGAAGTCCCAACTCAAAATATTCTTTTGGAATTTCACACCTATCCCTTAGGAGGGAACTTAGGATTTTTAAAAACTTACCATAGGGTCAAGAAGGATTTTTTTTTGGGATGGCCTTAAATTTGATATTTAGAAGTTTGTAGTAGAATGTTTGGTTTTCCAACAAAATAAAGTTGAGACAATTAATACCTCGGGTTTGTTACAACCTTTAGTCATTCCAAGTCAGCATTGGGAGGAGGTATCAATGGATTTTATCATAGGTTTACCCAAGTCTAAAGGAAAGAGTATCATCATGGTGGTAGTTGATAGAATTACCAAGTATGCACACTTTTTTGCATTATCTCATCCTTTTAAAGCCAACATAGTTTCTACTACATTTATAGAAACAATTCAAAAGCTACATGGAAACCCAAAGATTATAGTAAGTGACAGAGATCTCATTTTCACTGAAATTTTTTGGACAAAATTATTTTCTTCTCTTGGTATTCAATTAGCTCACAGCTCATCTTATCATTCTCAATGTGATGGGAAAACTAAGATAGTGAACAAATGTTTGGAAGGATATCTTCATTGATTTGTATCTGATAAACAAACACAATGGATCAAGTGGTTACCTCTAACTGAATGGTGGTATAACACTTCCTTCCATATTGCAACAAGAATGATCCCATTTATGGCACTATATGAATATCATCCACCATCCATCATATCATCTTTAAGAGGAAATTATAAGGTTCAAATAGTGGAAGATCACATCAAGCATCAACAACAAGTTCTCCAACTCTTAAAGGATAACCTCACTATGGCACAAAATCGAATGAAACAATAGGCATATCAACATTGCAGTGAAATAAGTGCTGATGTAGGTGACTGGGTATTATTACAACTACAAACATGAAAAAAAATGTCTCTCAAGAAAGCTAAGAAGGATAATAAATTATCACCCAAGTACTACGGTCCTTACAAGGTGCTACAAAAGATTGGTACTATGGCATACAAATTGGAGTTGCCCGCATCTTCTCAAGTACACCCAATTTTCCATGTTTCATACTTAAATAAGGTTATTGGTGACAAGCTTCCAGTTCAAATAGTGTTGTCAGAACTTGATGAAAAAGGAAAAATCATATTCGAGCCTAAAGTAGTCACAGAAATAAGAACCTGACAACTACAGAATCAATCAATTTCAGAGTATCTCATTAAGTGGAAGAACTTACCCGTTGAAGGTTCTACATGGGAGGATGAGAATTTTATACAGAAGCATCTAGAAGTACTCAAGCACTGAGGACAACACTTTTTTGAATGAGAGGAGCATGCTAGGTACCTATAATATTAATGTATCCCCATTATTTTTATTGTTAGTGTAGCCCCCTTATTGTTATTTTTGTGCCCGTGTAGCTGCCATATTTTTATTGTTGTGCCACGTAGAAGCTCACTATTGTTATTATTGTGCCCTTACATTATTATTTTTATGTAGGCTCTGATTATATTGTGACCCCTTAGAGTCCTATATATATGAAGGAGGTCTTGTCATTTGTATCATCCAAGAATTGTTCATTTATGTAATGTACAAGATGCTTCCCCCTTGAAGACGATACTTTTTAAGTCATTGATCTATATTTTTGTGAATTGGTTGCATAACATTTGGCCTCAACATGATGTTGAACCAAATGATACTTTGTATTGATATGCTTGGTTCGATCATGGAACTTTGGATTCTTGGCCAACTTTATTGCACAAATATTTTCAATCAAAAGGGGAGTATAATGAACTTGTTTCTCCTGCAAATCTTCAAGAATTTTCCCGAGCTACACAATTTCCTTCATTACTTCTACAAGTGGCACATATTTTTCCTCAATTGTGGAATCCATTGGAACTGATTATTCGTGTGATATCCAGGGGATATCTCATGCTCCAAGACTCATAACATAACTTGAAGTAGATACTCCATTTTCTCTATCACCATCAAAATATGAATCAGAGTATCCAATCAAGTTGAAGTCATCCACCTGTGTATAATTGAGTCCAAAGTCTTGAGTTCCCTTCAAGTACCTTAGAACTCTTTTTGTAGTAGAACAATGACCTCACAAGGCTCTTTCATAAACTTGGAGAGGATTCCAAGAACAAATGAAATGCTCAATCTAGTAGTGGTCAAGAAGTTAATACTTCCTACAGGTTGTCTGTAATTTGTTTCATTCTCAAATTCATTTCCTTCTAGATGTGAGATTTAAATTTTTTCCATTGGAGTGTTTAAAGAATTGCACTTTACCATGCCAAATTTGTTCAAAAAATATCCAATGTACTTATTTTGAAAGAGGAATATAAACTTCAGATGTTGGAATCCTTCAATACCCAAATAGTTGTGAACATATCCCAAATTTGTTATCTCAAAACCTTTTCTCAATTCTTTATTTGTGGATGCAATGTAATTTTCATTGTTCCCTATCATCAGTAGATCATCTACATACACCACAATATATGCAACAAATTTTCTAACTTTCTTGAAAAACAAAGTTACACCAGCAAGATCATAGAATTTGAAATTTAGTTTCAAAAGATGCTTGGTCAATTTCTCGTACCAAGCTCATGGTGCTTGTTTGAGGCCATATAAGGATTTGACAAGCTTACATACTTTGTGTTCTTATCCCTTCACAATAAATCCTTTTGGTTGAGACATAAAAACATTTTCTTTTAGATCTTCATTGAATAAATCCTTTTTTACATCCATTTGATGGACTTTCCAACCATTATAAGCTACCAAGGAAAATAGAGTTTGGATGGTAGCCCATTTTGTTGTAGGGGAGAAAGTATCCTCATAATCAACCCCTTCCTTTTATGCAATTTTTTTCCCACAAACCTATCTTTATGCTTCTCAAGTCAGCCCTCTGCTTCATACTTGTTCTTAAAGATCCACTTACAGCCAATTCGTTTGGCTCCCAATGGAGGGTCCACCAGCTTCTAGTTTCCATTATTTATCAAGCATCATACTCTTTCTACATTTATTCTTTCCATTCACCATGAGAAGAAAAAACTTTGAAGGAATTTGGTTCAAAATATATAGAAAATTTAATTCACAATCATAAGAAATATTTGTATCAATAGGTGAATCGGAATTGTCTGCATCACCTCCATTTTGTCTAGTAGAGCCTCTTGCTCCTATCTTTCCAACCTCATCGGGATGAAAAATTTCAAGTATCTTTGTGATCCATTTTGGAAGAAATTTCTAATATGGCACATGATTTTCAGTTGACTGAGATGGGGCTAAATCAATATTTATCCTTCCAATTCTCTCAATCACATCACTCACTGTGTCTTCTTGATCAGTGCCTGGAGTTTCATGAGGGGGAGAGAGTTATTCAAAAGGAGATTCCACAGATTGGTCAAGGACAGGGATCCCCCCTTCAATATGTGGAATCTCACTATAAAATTATTGAAAATATTTTGCATTCTCGAATTTGTCCAAGCGATCAATCTGCCACTCAAAAACATTGTCAGTCTTGGAAGATTAAAGAAAAATTAGAACTCTAGACATTATAAACTTCTTATTTACTTCATCACAGAGACAATAAGATTTGGATTTATCATAGTACTCCAAAATGATACATTTCCATCTCCTTGCACCAAGTTTCTTTCTTTATTCATTAGGTATCAAGGCATAACAAGTGGAACCAGAAACCCTAAGATGCCTCACCAAAGGAATGTGGCCATAACACATTTCATAGGGAGTCTTGTTTTTTAGGGCATGAGATGGAAACCTATTCTTAATATACACTGCACATAGAACTACATTAGCCCAAAACATCAGCTTTACATTTTTTTAAAACATCATTGAACATACCATATTTAATATTGTCATGTTAATTATTTCATCTACATTGTTCTGTTGAGGATTATAAGGCACAATTATTTGATGTTTGATTCCATGTTGGCGAAGATAGTTTTCAAATTCATTTGAAGTATGTTCTTTTCCATTATCAATACAGAACCAATATGAGATTTTGTATCGTTTTCAATCCACGCATGAAATTTTTTGAAAGTTTCAAAAGCTTCAAATTTCTTCTTCAACAGATATACTCAACACATTTTGGTGTAATCATCAACAAAACTCATTATGTATTTATTCCATTTGTAGAAGGAACAGGCATAGGCGCACATAATTCAGAATGAATCATTTCAATCTTTCTATGTGCTCTAGAATGAGAATCATGAAAAGATTGCTTTTTTGTGTTTTCCTAAGATACAAGCATCACATTGCTTAAGTTTACTGGGAATAGTGGGAAAACCAATAACACCATTTTTCTTCAATAAACGAAGACTATCATAATTCAGATGTCCAAATCTAGCATGCCATAAGAGACTCGATGGTAGTGTGCCTTCATCATATTGAGAATTGTATGCAAAGTTTTGTGCAAGAGCATAGGTTCCTTGCAAGTTCAAGAGTCTTTCTTCTTCTATCCCAATCATGACAAGTGAGTTGTTTGATGCTTTTTTCACCTAAACCTTAGCATCAAACATGTGAATGGAGTGCCCTTGATACCACATGTGAACCAATGACAATAAGTTTCTCTACAACTCTGGGAGGTAAAAAAACATCATGTATAAGAAAGTTAGGGAGACCAAACAATTTGAACCTAATGGTGCCAAGTCCAGATTGCTTGAGTTTCTCCATCTACATTGTCATTGAATTCTTCAAATAAATATCTTCGAAAGATAATGTGGAAATTTGCTCCTGAATCGATAAATCATGCATCTTTCCACAAAGCAAGCGAATCATTAAATAAGACTTCAGTTACTCCAAAATTGCAATGTGCTACAATATAATGAGTGATTTAGGCATTTTACCTTTCCCTAGATATGGTGATTTTCCTTTCTCTTCATTCCTTTCTTTTCTAATCGTATCCCAAGAAAGCTTACATATATAAGAATAATGTCAATTTTTGTTTCACCATACACAATGAAGATCGGGTCATCCTCCTTGGTAATGTTTTCCCTCCTACCTCTTTTATTATTCCTTCCACTTCCTGTTCTACCACCTCTTCCTCTAGAAAAATCTTGTGACTGATTCTTCTCTTTTTGTGCAAGGAACACAACTTCCTTAGAAGACTGAGCAGTTGCCCTCTTCTTTCAAAAATATTTCTCTTTCAGCAAACTTCTCCACAAGAGAACCAAAGGAAATCTCCTTAAGTTTTCCATTAGCTTGTAATGACTCAAAATAAATAGAATACGTGGGGTAAAATTCCTTGACGAAAGTTGTGAGAGGAAAATCTATTTTAACTTCAATAGCTTATATATAATGGATAATAGCTCTAATTTGGGAGGTTAGGGAAATGGGGTTATCATTTTTCAATTATAGATTAAACAATTTGATCATTAATTGGACTACTTCAAGCTCATGGTGTGAGTCATATAAGTCTTTAAACTTCTTTAAGGCTTCAAATACATTTGTAAATGGTGCAATATGACGACTCACCTATTCATTGATTTATGTTGCAATCGAGGCATGGGCCTTCTTGTTATTTTTCTCCCATATGACGAACTCTTTGTCTAAAGTGGGGTTTTCAGGAGGATTCCTAACTTCTCCTTCACAAAATCCTTTCCACAATTAATTGAATATATTACCACATATATATACCACCTCCTACATAAAACAATTCCCATCACATATAACTTTTCAAACTAGCATGCCTCAACACATATATGCTTATAAAATTCAACTCACAAGTAAATTCAATGTATATCACATACCAACTCTCTAATGATCTGTAATGTAAACTTGAAGGTGATGGAAAAACTTCAAGTAAAATTTTATATATTGTAGGCAATGGATCATTGTGAAAACACATAAAATTATGGTTTTTAAACTTAGTTAACAACATAAAACAGAGACAATATATTGTATCAAAAACACATAAAAACAAAAATGATAAAGGAGTTCACCCCTCTCCTGGGCTACATCTCCTGGTACATCTTCCAATGATGGGCCCCTTACATTAAGTGCTCAAATTTGTGTTTACATGGATTTACAGTGCTTAGAATGTAAATATTATGTCTCCAATGGCTTCAAAATTGTCAAAAAACCTTAATTGGGCTCTTGTTAAGCTCAATTTGGCCAAAAACTAAAGAAGTTATGCTCTCCCAAAGTTTCTTCTCCTAATTGCACCACAAATTGCACTAGATTGTTAACTAATCTACGATTTTGGCCTTTCCAGGGTTCGTCGAGCGACAATTTTTCCCGGCACTGGCAAAATTCGTGCCAAAAATGGTGCAAAATGTTGCTTGTTTAATTTGCGCAGTAAGGCCTTGGGCGGAAAACTAGGGCCACATGGGTCCATGCGCCTAGGGGCTGGGGCTAATCACCCACCCTCGTTGGCATAGCACCTGGCACCTTGTTGTTGGTTCGATGTGTGGCATATAACCAGGGTCATTCAAAACTTTACGCACCCATTGTAACAGCCTTCGTCGAGCCCTTCGTTGTTGGTTATATGGTGGCTTAATGTGACCCAAAGCTGGTCCCCATCTTTGTGCCCTTTCCTGTTGGCTCGTGTTGTTGTTTGGTTGTGGTCCTATGGACGTGGGGTAACGGGGGCCAGGGCTTAGCCCTAACCCCATTCCCCAAATGTTTAACAATTAAACTTTAAATAGAATCATGCCACCAATATAGTTAAGTGACATTGGTGGCTTGGCTATAAGTTACCTTACTGCTAGACCAAGGGTTCTACGTTCGAATTTGGCCAGTTGCAGTTCGGCCTCATCCCAAAATTTTAGTGAACCCCCGGGGTGCCACATGGCATCCCATGATTGGGCCATATGGCATTCCCCCATTGCTCCAACACAAAAATACAACCACCAATCAAAAATCACCAAAATTTTAAACAACCACACTTGGACACTTGTCAACCTGCCATTGGCCCAATATGTATAGTCACCCTACCCAATCACCTTGCCCAATCAGCAGTCTTGCAACCAATCTGCAAATTTTTTCCCTGTTTGGGAAATTGATTAGAATGTGATATCTGGAGTGTATGATATCAATTCTGAGCGATTCAAGTTCCGTTAGATTCAAGTTCTCGATATCTACACATTGGTATAGGTTTTGAGCACTTTATTGATCCCTTAGATCACTCCTCCCCATTGGAAGCTTTTGGACCTCCAAAAGACTACTTTCATTCAACAAACAGATGAAGGTACATTTTCCTCACCCTTCCAAACTCAATCCATTCAACTTTTCTTGGATTTGTGCTTTTGAGTCCAAAACGAAGGTGCTCCACATTCCCTCATTTTGAAGTTCGTGTTCTTTTGTTAAGGATGGTGTCTTGTTGTAATTCTTCAAGAAATTATGGAGAGAAAGCTTCTAGCGAAGGAATCTTAACATGCTCTCTTTGATCATCAATCAAAAGAGGCTCATATAATCTCAAATTTGGAGTAGCATGATTCAGATTATCCACAGTATTATGTTCATTATGTTGACGTTTCGAACCCCTTCGAACCCCAAAGGGGTCCATCATCAGGACTAAATTTGATAGAATATGAATGATAGTTCCTTGAGAGAAGAATCTTTCGACCAGAGTATAAATAAACATAGATCTTGATAAATTTTTATATAGAAGCCGACCCTCATATATATATTATTCTTTTTTATTTTTATTTATTATAATAATTTTAGTTTAATTATTTTAATTCAGATTATTCTAGCTTTAATTATTTTAATTGTTTTACTTAATTGATTTTAATTATATGTTAGATAAA